>DWNY01000969.1:0-13871 GCA_018250635.1 Telegonus apastus | reverse complement strand
GGTTTCAATCGTATCGTTCCCTCGTGACAGACGGGATAAACGAAAAACATTGGAAATAATTTAACATGACTCGCATTTTACATATATTTTGGAAAACATGTGAACTTTGATTATATACTCTATATATATAACGTCATGCTGTCAGTAGTAAATGAAAAATATTCCAAAAATATATGCATGTGTCAACTCACGCACACTAGCTTATAGACTTTGTTCGTTTGCTCCTATTACGCCATTTTGATTGGACAATAAATGTGTGTGCTACTAACATTGGTGATTTAGAGACTAACAGTTAGTGACTATTTTTTATCATCTTTTTAAGGAACATGTGAAATAGTTTACAATGACACTAACAGGTTACATTATTTCAAACATTTTCCATTAAAGCATGTAAAATGTTTATCGCTTAACGTTTACAAAACATTGACCCAAATGGAAATTTATTTATATCAGGAATCGTTTATCGACTGTATACACATTTGATGTGAGTCGGGCAAGACTATTACATCCTCTTAAGAACATAAAGACGTCTAAATTACGTGACCGTGCCAGAATCCAGAAAATTATCTGGGAAACTGTTAATTTTATGTCTAAATCGAATCGAAATATATATTATTAGTAGATACAGTCCTGTCTAGTTAATCGTTCTTTGGTCCAGTTTAGAAAATTATAGAAATAAGTTAATATTAATTAATATTCCAGTAATATGTAAACTAGTATGTATTAGTGCATACTTATCTACAGCTAGTTACATGCGTGTTATTTACATTGTAAAAATATTGTAAATTTATCAATCTCAAAGATTTTTTCATAAAGTTGAAATGGCTTGCAAACCAGCTCATGTAAGTGGGCACTATTGCCCATGGCCATCTGTAATCAACTCGCTATAGAACAAGGGCTCACTACTAAAGTTTTGGGAGTTTTGGGAATTTACTCAATCACAATTGTATTTCACAGTAGTTGACAATCCTAACAAGAAAAATTATCGTCTCGTCTAAGTCAACCGGTAATCATACACCCTTAAAACAAGATGCATCAACTGCTTCACATTAGAAATAGGTATGACTTTGGTACCATCCCGATCAATCCGTACTGGTTCTACCTTACCAAGTTATCAGAATATAAAAAGCTTCTATTTACAATTGTAGTTTTCTTCTTCGTCTTAGCAAAAACCACTGCGATTCTGTGATGGTATTAGAATAAGTATTACAATACATTTATGGCGGTGATTTTAGAATATAATATGGGGCTAGATAGATATTCCTATACGGAGCGTTTCCATGACTCTCCGATAGTAATACTATGGGTAAATTGATTTGATTCACTATGATGATTAAACGAGCGGACCGCCTTATTACACCACGCTTAAGTACGTATGTGTGCGTAAGTTGAACATAAAATAATATTTAAAAACAATTCTGACTAATTTTCGAATAGTTTTTACTATCAAGTATAGTAACTCAAGATACTTAACTATATCGAATGTGTTTACTATACTATAAGTACACGGAATGTAAGTAGAAATGGGTATACATTCCCAAATGCTTGCTCATTAAACGTTACGATACTTGACCTACCAGGCGAATATAGACACAAAGTTGTATATATTTACAAGTGCCCCAACGAAGGTTGAATCAATAAGTGCAGCTGTGCACCTTACCGCCTTTGGACATAATAGACAGTGAACAGCACTTTATCACTTGAAAAAACGGTGTAGGGTGATTATATATAAAGAGCGGGTTCCGTTGAAATGTCTACGGAACAAACAAATTTTGATTTTTGTGCGATTGAAATACATAGATAACGTATTGTTACCCTATTAAATACTTCTTCTATTATTACTTTTTGGAATAGAGACTAATGCTTTGAACTGTGAATTGTCATCAGATAGATCACTGAATGTCATGGAAATGGAAGCATGTAAAACTAATGGATAAATATGTATTAATGTAATTGGAGGATAATGCTGAATAAACCGATTATTTGTGAACCTGTCTGAGCGTTGTTTTAAAATATTCAGTCCATTTAATGACAAGATGGTAGAACTCCTTGTGGTTCGAATCCGGCGGAACCACCGCAGCAGCCTTACTGTCACACTGCTGTTATAAGGCGGAAATAAGTGTGGCGGTGGTGCCGCCGTAGTTGAACCACAAAGGGTTCTATCACCTTTTAAATTTCTACCACCTTTTAAAGTTCTACCACCTTTTCAATTTATAGAAGAAACAAATGAACATGCAGTCCATCTAATTAAAACTGTATGCGGTACCTCACATGTAGTGATGTTACCTTCCTAGTTGAACCATACTTTTTCTGCCGTAGTGAATACATTACAAAAAGGGTACCTATTAAATTTAATCTGTGGATATAAAAATAAAAATAAATTGAAATAGTCATAACGTTATCGTAAATTATCCATTTTATTCCCATCCTATTGCAATAATAACCACATTGATTTATAATTTGCCCGCGGAATCCTAATATAATGTGATAGAGACGGACATTATCATTGTAAAGTCAGTTATTGCAACTTTAATGATACTTACTAAGTTACTAGTACCATCTGTTTGGTTTTGTTATCTGTGTGATTATATTTAGCTCTTTATAAATAAAATACTTAAAAAAAAACTTTTCATTTATCTAAAGTTGTTGTTACATTGATGACATTTGGAATTTATAACATAAAGAAGTCAGTGGTATTTTTATCATTGCCTAATGTTTAACGATGCCCAAATATTTATGTGCCCAAGGGCCCTGTCATTTTCTATGACAGCCCTACCTATATTTATAATTAACATAGGGATTAGTACTTAGAACGAATGGCGTTCTATTTTATAGCATGATACAATAACCCATAGTTCTCCACAAGAACTAGCACAATCCCATATATCATGTTTGTTTGTCTTTAAAACTTAAAGCAAAATATTCACATTTCCATTCTAACTTATTGGCGTACGTTTTCGTATCTTTCTGTAAATTTTGTTGCTGAAAACATTGGATATGATGACATAAATTCGCACGAAATGGTACTCTACGGACGAATGTTTCATGAAAAATGGAATTACACTGTCTCAGATGTCTAAACCTCATTATTTTGAGGAATTTAAACAGAAAACGAGCATGTGATCCATCTGATAATAAATTGACCTATTCAATTCTAAAGAAGAGAGAAAAAATAGAGTCGAAGTAGAGTTCCGATCTCAGCAGTGGGACGATGCAAAAGCTTATGCCTCAACGTATTATTGTCCCACTGCAGGGTACGTAACTCCCCTCACAGAGGGGCGTAGGCCATAATAGTGAACCTCGCTAACCAGATGCGAAGTGGTAGACTTCACACACCTCTGAGAACTTAACATAAGGACTCTCAGGTGTGTAGATTTCCTCACGATGTTTTCCTTCACCGATAAAGCAAATGATAATTAATTTCGAATACGCACATAATTTCGGCAATTCCTAAGTGCTTGGGATTTGATCCTCGGACTGCCGATTGAGAGGCCTAGTTCCAACCATTAGACAACCAGCAAATCAGTTTATATGTACAACCCATATTTGATTTTATTTGAAAAACAGTTATCGACGGGCGCCAAAGAGCCGTTGCATATATAACTAGTTAAAACTACATTGAAGTTCAACTACGCGTCCATTACTATTTGCATAACGTTCTAAATACATTTGCATACATTTCGTCACACCTCAGAAGCCTTGTATATTATTCGTTACTAAGCGTAACTTGAAAATATTGTAACCATTGAAAATAATTATAAGAATAACGCAATAACGCAATTAACGCAAGACGCGTTGTTGCTGCTCTTCAATTGCTTTCTCTGTTTAATACATTCAAAAGATTTTTTAACGCATCTACAGGTGCATAAATAATTACAACTACAAAGTCTAAATAATTTATTTCTACTTATACCTATGAGTAGTAGACTTTGTAGTCATCGTCAATACCATGCCTGTTATTGCCTGATAACAGCAGTGTAAGTGCTGCTGTGTTTTAGTTTGAAGGGTATAAGAGAGATATACTTTTGAAGGTGGTAGAACCCTTTTTGGTTTAACTCCGGCGGAAACCCCGCCGCACTCATTGTGTCTAATAACAGCAGTGTTGTTTTACTGTGTTCTGGTCTGAAGAGTGTAGTAAGGAAGAAACAATTGTGCGAGGCGTTCCAACTTCAAGGTTATATTTACATTACATTACATTGATTGCATGTGGGGTTGACTATAGATGTCCATGGGCGGCATTGACCAGTTAGAACCAGATGGGCTGTGTATACTCATTCAAAACTATAAAAAAATACTTATGCGAGGCGTGCCGACTAGCACTCACTGTACTCAGGGGTAACAATGCATTTGCCAGTCTCAAGCAAGACTAGTCTTATCTGGGATAGATTATGGATGTCCCTGGACGTCAGTTGCCACATAAAATTAGGTAGATCATTATTAGTAACATCGCTACCCAACAGTAAAACTATCGTATTGACAAAGGTAATGAAATTTTAATCGACGAGCCGCGTCACCGTACACATCTAATACTAAAGATTTCAGGTTGAATCCTTCGCCAGATAGATATCTAAATGATGATTAAATTTTATGTTCCAGGTTTATGTTCAATGAACACATTGTTTTTTTGTCACATAGCACTCACGATACCAAAAAATCCTAGTGTGGTTATGAGGGTAAATAGCATTACTATTATTATTAATGAAGTGTTGCTTGAACGTTAATTTCGCTTGAATTGTCAAAAACAGTCACAAAGCCACAAATTGAAACAGATAAACCTCAATTATTAGTTGCGGCCTGTTTAATCATTTCACACAGTTAGTTTGATAAACAATGTGTTAAATGCATCTCAATTGTGCCTCTAATTTGATTCAAATAAGTTAAATAGATGGAATATAGCGTTAACGTAAAGCGCGCATAGCCCCGTGGCTGATGTAGATCTCAACTAATCTACAAAGTTAAGCAACATCGGGCGCGGTCGGTACGTGGATGGGTGACCTCACATATAGATGCTGCCTAAGGTTGAATCTATAGTCAACCTTAGGTAGAACTTTGATCTTATCTGGTATTGATTACAGATGTCCATGGGCGGGAGTGGCCACTTACCATCAGGTGGACTGCACGCTAGTTTGCTACTTCGAATCTATTAAAAAAAAAATTGCGTTTGCATCATTGACATCTGCGGCCGGTAATATACGTGCCACATTTTCCGTCAAATGAGGCTTGGATGGCTTCGACAAGAACCTTTATTGAAGGATTGATCTGCGCTCGTGCTACACGTTCTGACAATTAGCAAAAACACCGATAAACATCGAGAAATGTACATACCGAAATCTTCCCATAAAGCTTAAAGCCCAGCTCAGCAGTTATACAAAAAACAACAGCCTCTAATAACAACGTAATCTACGCATGCGCAGAAATTCAACGACAATAAATAGCAGACAATAACACTAAAACAGATTGCGTAATTATTATTTACTTTTGTTTGCCCTTCAATCGTTTCAACGACTTTTCTGTGTAAATAATTCACTATTGCATGAATAGTTTTGACCGTGACATTAGTGAAACAAAACAAATAAACTAAGAGGCAAAAATTTTATAATATCATGAATGACATTGACCATTACATTAAAATTGTTAATTATTGCACCTAGTAAAGAGCGTATATCTTTTTGAATTGAGATATAACTGTCTGTATTACAATTTTCCTTTATCTTTCGCATTTTTGTCATCGCACCTCTAGACTAAGTTAAATTTCATTTATTTAAAACTGCATAATGCAGGTGTTTGTGAAAAAAGAGAATTCGTTCAAGCGTTCATAGTAATAGCATTGTATCCAAACGAAACCATTTTGTATTCCAATGAACAACAACATAGGTACATTTTAGCTTTTATGTATGTATATGTGTCAATCTTATTATTTACGTTGGTACACATTTGTGAATGTGTTATTTTTAACTGAGAGATGCTAAATAATTTCAGCGTTTGATGTAATTTGTTGCGTTATTCTGTAAAGTTCTTGTAGTTACAAGCTACGCGCAGACTATAACGAGCATTGATATACTAGAAAAGAAACGTTGATAGGTTACTTTTGATGGCGCTGATCGCGTGATAAACACACTACTTTACAACAACTAACACACTAACAAATCGTTATGAAATGCAAGTAGGACAGCACATCTAATTGAATGCATTACAAAGGGACGAACATATAAGCGAGAGAGAGATAAAAAATGTCAAATTAATAACATACGTTTGTATTTTACTTTCCATTAAAACAATACTCAATAAGATTCCCTTTACCTATAATTAATAATGTCTTGTGATAGCAAAATACATCATATATTAAAAATAATCTATTAGTCTATTTCCAATACTATCTAAGTAACGTAGGAGATCAAATCCATCTCGTACAAGATAAGCCCAGATAAAGAATTAAGACGATTAACCCAACGTTACGTAAGCTGACGGAATGTACGAGAAATGTTTTCAGGCTTAAGTCAGTAGAGGACGTATTTCCTACGCAATTGAAATAGCAAACGAATGTATACTATGCAAACATACGCTACATAAATACATCCATACTACGTACACTAAAAACGACCTTAAATAGAACTTCATTTCTATCTAGGGTTACATCTCTGTCTGGGCGTCAGGACTTAACATTAAATCAAATCAAAAATCTTTTTTTCAAAGTAGATCCGTTTCAGACTTTTTTAACGTCAAGCAAATCTAGCACCACTTCGCAAGTTATATAAAAGCAGCGGTGAAAGAAACTCCATAATACACATTTTAAAAAAGCTAGTTAGTTAACTTATGTTAATAGAGCATGTGCAGATGAAGAAACATGGATTGCAATCTTGCTTCTAAAAGTGTAAAAAAGAATGATTAATCAATGTCAGAAAGGATTGGAGGCTCATTTAAGTTTGTTCCAATGTTACCTTTGACAGATCAAGTTGGAACTCGTTGTCCTATGTTTCTCCATTACTTTTTTGAATCCACACCCCTGTCATTACAAATTTTATAAGCGTCATTAGCTAACTTTCCATTAGCTAGCCGGCCTTTCTTAACACTGAGTTATCATAATGCTTGCTTGGCACGAATTTTCTCTCAGAGGAGATTTTAGGCTTATAGTCCACCAGACTAGCCAAAAATTTGTTGGATTTGGGAACATTACTTTTCAGAACAGGCGTATTGTTTTCCTACGTTCTTAAAGTAAGTTAAAATTAATTTTTACATTAAATTATTTACGAAATACCTACGAAAAATCAAAGATCTGGGAATCGAACCATCAACAAGAGGCAGAGTTAAACTCTAGATTTAGTCATACTATAAATATGTATATTATTAATTTCCTCATCAAAATTCCATTCCAGCGTAACAAGAATCTAATTACTAACCAAGTTGACTTCAGCACCAAGTAACGAACAAAGTAATTTGATAAACGCTGTACTGATTAAAAGCTTAACTGGAGTTACTTAGCGTTCTTTACCTATTAATTATCATCTAAATTAAGTTAAATGGAAAAAATGTAAACTGAACTCTTAGAATAATGATTATATCTAAAGGTTTAAATTTATTTAATCTGTTTTCTAAATAGTAGCATGTTTATTTTACGAATTTCAAAGCCTATGTGTTTACATAGGCTTTAAAATTCGTATTGCTGAGCAGAATATAATAAAATCGAAATGGAGTATAATGGAAAGAAACTAATCTGATCTGTCGCTGAAATTAAAATGCTTTCAGTGGACAATTATGGGCAGTAAGAAAGGAAGTTCAGTGAAAACATATAATACAATCATTTGGCTAGAATAAGGGGTTACATGGAAAGTATTTCGAGAGTTTTCAAAATCAGAACCTTTATAGTTATGGCAAAGTTGAAATTCGAAAAGAGCACACCAAAATCTGTAAGGATACCGATTTTCAAAAATCCCGGAAAACATTCCAGGTAAAACTACAAAATTACTACTAATACAAAAATAGCTCAAAGGCTGTTGTGACACTCATACTCATTTTACATCTACGTATGTACCAACGCTGAATCGTTGGTACATAAGTAGATAAAAGACTTGCAACCATAGAAAAATACCGTAACATCAAAGTATTCAATCGTACATTCATCGATACTGAAAGCGAAGGCTCTTTCGCTTTGTATCTTTGCTACTTCTGTTGAGTTTGCTTTGGATTCTGATTGAACTGATATTTTAACAGAACCTTCACGAAAATATATGGCTTTACCGATACTTTGTTCAGATCAATGTTTGTAGTGACGATTTACGTAGAGTAAGAGGAATATATTATTCAATTCTTTGTATTCTTTTAGTGGGCGATAGGCCCTCTTAGGGGCGCCGGAAGCCTATCCTTTGTAGGCGGTGAAATGTCCAGAGAAATTTGTGGAGGGTTGAAAATGTTTAAGGCGCAATAAGTGGATTGTCATTCTTATCTAAAATCCCTTCCTTTTCTTATTGAACAATTGATTCTTATAGAATAATCTCAATTTTTTAACCAACTTCGTCAGCGCTTATATTAGCATGATTCACATAGTAGTTCAGCGAACTATATTATGTTGAGCGCCGACTTCAGAACGATGTTCTAAACTAACATTTATTTAAATTAAGTAAAATTATTTTTTTACTTTTAGTGACGTAGAAGTCGGTCGGATTTTTTGTTGAAAACAATTTTATTCACGGACCTTTCTCCATAGAAAGGAATAGGCCAGTGGAAGGCGCTTTAAAGTAATTGATTCTCAAAGTGACAGTTAGACGTGGAGATTTGAAAAAATCAAAATTAGAAATGTATTCATCAAAGAACTTTCATCGTCATGTATTAAAATTGTCTCAACATAATACTCAATAATTGGCACTATTCGCGTCTTTATAATATTTATTACTCTGCGTTACTGTGTTAGTAAATCATTGACAGTGGCAAGAATACTGCATATGCTATGTCGTTATATATATATGCAAAATCGATTAAAATAAGTGAATTTAACCCTTCTTGTCCATCTTATACAGCTGGTTACTTTTTATATAAATTAAGCAAATCATGCTCAATTTCCTCCCACGCACGTGAGAATTGTCAGGATATTTAAATGAAACTTGAGTCACTTCCTCCTTAGTTTTCTCACGCTGAATAGCGTATTATATTCCATACGTAATGAAAACTGCTGCCAGAGTTTACTGCTGGCTTAAAATGTTCGAATATTTAAAAGGTGAACTATAAGAGTTCATCGATAAAGCTATCAGCAATAAACCAATAAAAATAAAGCCAGAAGCAAACATCTTCAAAAAGTTTTTTTCATTAATCATGTTTCCTTAAAAATAATAGCTGTTATCTGAATATTTATTTCATATAATATGGAAGTAGCAAACGAGCTTGCAGTCCATCTGGTGGTAAGTGGCCACTGCAGCCCATAGACACCAGTGATCAAACTCTGATAAGTTTAGGAGTCCTACATGAGGTGGGCTGCAGATGCTTTTCTACCCCTGTGGTCTAGTCCAGTCCTTCAAACCAAAACACAGCACAACTGAACACTACCGTTACAAGACAGAAATAAATGTAGCGGTGATACCTCCTGAGTTGAATTACAAAGGAATCTACCTTCAAATACTGAAAAAAAAACTGAAGTATACTTTGTATTTAAACCTTGATCTTTATTAAGCCTTAAGGACCAATATTTGTATTTTCTCGTCTTTCCTTTTTTCCTATCTATTTAGTACATTTCTTTATGCTGCAATAGGTACTGAAACATTAAAATATGTTTTTAAGTTAGAACTTATTCCAATTATGATCAGTGTATATCAATCCCCTGCTGGATATAGGCCTCTCCCAAGGCGTGCCACTGAGCCCGATCTTCGGCTCATATTTCAATTTCCATATTCCAATTATGTTATCATTAAAATTCCCAACGTTTAAAATTGCAGCTGTTACTTCAAAAAAGGTTTGGGTAAATGTCACTTCTAAAGTAAAACTCTCCTTCATAACCATACGAACCGTACTCCCACGTACATATCCCCATTTATCATATTTAATGCTCGCCTGGCACATGGCACTGTTCACATGTTACTTTTTATTTTAAAGAACTCTCAGGCGTGCAGGTTTCCTCACGATATTTTTCTTAACCATTAAAGCAAGTGACAATTAATTTCTTATACGCATATAACTTTGAAAAGTCAGAGGTGCGTGCACCGGATTTGACCCTCAGACCCCCAATGAGGCCGAGTTTCAACCATTAGGCTATCACTACTCTTAAATGCAATAAATCTGAAAAAAAAACACGCTTTTATGAAAAAATTAACAGAAAAGTATAAAATAATCACTGTAAAAAAATGTGTGGTGCTTTTTGACCTATCAAAATTATAACCCTTCTACTCAACTGTCTGCTAATAAAATATTATTGACTTACACGCTTTGACGCTCCACGCTTTTGTACAATAACTAGTAGTTACAATGGTCGAAATTCGACCATAATTAAAACCATAAAAAAACTAAACTTATACACCCAAATAAAAAATAACCTTGTATATGTGTTTTTATTCTGGCATAAGAAAAACATTAATTATAAGGAAAATGAGGTTAAACTTGTTAAGCTGCATTTAAAAGAAATAACGCATTTTTTGACATAGACGTCTGACATAATTGACGGACGGTTGACGATATTGTTTAAGATTGTTAATTTATTTTTTATTTTGTTTAATTTAATGGATATTTTGTAGCACTAATATACATAAATATTATCCATCAATAATCTTCTCTGCATGAACTTTCACGTATGCCTAATCTTATACTCCTCTATCCGCGCAGTATTCAGAAAATGGTTCCGCAAATTTCCACTTCACGTATTAATATATAGATTATGAAATAATTTAAATCATATATTGTTAAACAAACATTGTAGGGGAACATTAAAGGGGTTGCTTGCTTTATTCATACAAGCTGTTCCTTAATGCAGGATTCATATTTAATTATTGATTGTCCAAGTCCAGGTCAAGAATATATAGGTATATATATCATGAGGTGATTCCTCTGGTGTAACAACATATGAGTGTTTAACTCAGTTTGTAGGAATAGTAATATTTAGAATGCGGGATCACTTTTTATGTCAATTCTATTTAAATGCTTAGAAAGGGTCCGAAATGTACAATTTATTCTTCACTACTTACCAAAAACTCAATAAAATTAATTTTTGTCTACAATTTTAACACACTTCCATTTTCAAGTAATTCCAGAACCTCTAGTCCTGGTACAATGCAGAATAAAATTATTAAAAACAATATGCAAACTATATTTAATATGTGACGATTAAAAATCTGAAATAACATGACCTGTACACGAATCGTGATTATTATGACTGTAGCAGTTTATTATCGAATAAAATTAAAATCCATCTCTTTAAATCACTGTTAAAGAATTCAAATGGAATATTCGAGTTAAAAGGTTTTCCGTGTACTGAAGAACGTAATTCAGGATGAATGTACATTAGCGAATAGTTGACGAGATTATTGCGATACTTTATCGAGCTGACTGCACTATCATGTCTATCGTATGGTAAGTGGTCACTGCTGCCCATGGACTTCTGTAACCAACTGCACAATAAAGAACATGTGTTCTATATTTTTTAATATTTTAACATGTAACGGGTACTCACGATACGTTTCTTATTTTTTTTAAATTTTGCGTGCGGATAATTCAGCGGTAATTCAGCGATAATACTAGTCTAAAATCATGGTTTCCTATATGTAGTCAAATCGGTATGTTATCCGAGTTTAAAAAATGTGCATGACAGAATTGATATACTTTAAAAAACAAAAAAAAATGTTTTTTTTCAAATAGAATTGGTAACAATTGATATTAGGACCAGTAAATGTTATTTTCACGGAACTCTATATAAAGTCTTGGTGTCCTGAGATTGATCACAAATGCTTTTGTATACCCGCGGACTAAGATGGAATGCATCGGATAAGTATATATGTCCCTTACCACACCTTTCCAACCAAAACACATTAATTGAAATGGATGATCATTTAACAGAGTAACATTTAAATGTACATTCATTAAATCCAATCCAATTAATTGTAATTTAAGAACGGACGATATTGTGATGTATAATAATTATACATTTCGAAAATCTCTAAGTTTGTTTTCATGCACGAAACTAAAAATGTAGAGAATTATATTCGACACTAACAATAAAGTTACGTTCATACAGAATATTGGCTCGTCTGCTTCACTGGCTCTATCTAGAGCCTGTAGTGGACGGACTCCTTTGTGTGTTACTCGCCTATTTACTTCTAATGCGTTTCCTTTGACGGTTTATATTGCTGGTTTATTTTCTTAGCTTCGTGAGTTATTTGCTTTGGCAAAGCATTACGACATTTTGTACGTTTAGATGATATAATAAGCATTGAGCTGTAATATTTTCTGTTCATTTACACATTTATAATTTATTGGATGGATGGATGGATATCTATTTATCACTATAAAATGGCTCAATGAATCGGGATGAAATGTTACTAATAATTATAATCATACTAATATCATAAGGCGAAAGTTTATGAGGATCCTTTTGCTTTGTAAAAATGTACAGTTCCCATGGAATAGTCTTA
This sequence comes from Telegonus apastus, assembly GCA_018250635.1. Taxonomy (NCBI): domain Eukaryota; kingdom Metazoa; phylum Arthropoda; class Insecta; order Lepidoptera; family Hesperiidae; genus Telegonus; species Telegonus apastus. The sequence goes on along the minus strand of DWNY01000969.1, from coordinate 1,269 downwards.
TTTTTCTCAAAGAAGAGGGAATCGACGTGAGTTTTAGGCTATTTTAGTTTATTATTATTAACTGTTGTATTTCACAGGAAGGGAGTATTTAAAAAAAAGTTCGTTTCAAGTTTGTAAAATAGTATATCAGCGCGTTTTGCTTAAGAAAGCTTGATCAATTTACACAGCATCGATACAAGCTTCATGACCCATGGCGAAGCGGTCTCCATACTGGTTCGACATGCAGTGGACCGATACCCATTCTACGGTACGACTCACGCTACGTGATGCGATCGTCGCCGCCCATAGACATCAGTAACAAACTCTATAAGGTCCTACGTTATATTGATCACAGATCGATTTTCAGGATGGTAGAACTCCTTGTGGTTCGACACCGCCATACCTATTTCTGCGTTAAGCGCTGTGTTCTGGTTTGAAGGTAAGGGAGACATATTTACTCGAGACATTTCAATTAGTCCTCAGGCGTTGCAACGCATATGTGGTTGATTTCAGGTAAGACTGCGATCTTATCGAGGTTGATAACAGATGTCCATGGGCGGCAATGGATACTTATCATAAGGTGGGCGGCATTATCTGCAATGGGTTGTAACTATGGAGGCCTCGGATGGTTGTCTCATATGTGAGTAAGCTAGGTTCAATATTTTCCGCCGAAATTAAAGAACTGCTTCGCTGGACCTCCCCGTACGCTTCCTTCCCAGTCCCAACATATTGCTCTAATAACTTTAATGCCGTTTTCATGTCAGATCGATAATAAACTTTTTATAATCAGCCCAAAGTATCTCTCGCCTTGCCCAGGGACGAGTGAGACATACTTTATCATGCTGAAGGAAGATTGCCGTATCTAAGTGTTTAGTTATTCTTACGTTGTTCTGTGTAATACAGCGTATATATAAAGTGCAGTGAAGCGGCAAGATACGTTTGGGGAATGTACAAAAGGGACAGCTGTAAGCCGTGCCGATAGATTTATTGACCAAGATTGTTCGTTGAACAGCCAATAAAAAATAAATAAGGATTTTGTGTTTTATCAAGGAGTTCTGCTTAGACTATAATTATGTTTACCAGTACTCCATCCCAATGGTCGAAATTCGACCATAATTATAACCATAAAAAAACTAAACTTATACATCCAAATAAAAATTAACTTGTGTATGTATTTTTAATCTGTGCATAAGATAAACATCCATTACAGGGATAATGAGGTTTAACTTATACGCTGCATTTAAGAAATAACGATTTTTTTTTAAAATAGACAATTGACAATTTATGTCT
>DWNY01000968.1:0-13871 GCA_018250635.1 Telegonus apastus | reverse complement strand
ATAGTTTTAGATAAAGGTCGGCTACACATGCGTTGCGACCCCTGAGGACTGTTGGAACGCCTCGAATAAATATGTCTCCCTGCCACACCCTCAACCAGAACACAGCACTTAACTCTGCTGTTATAAGGCAGAAACAGGTGTGACGGTGGTGCCGAAGTCAATCGACAAAGGGTTCTACCACTCTCCGATCTTATCTGGATTGATTACAGACGTCCACTGACAGTGGTCACTTACCAACAGGTGGTCTGTACGCTCGTTTGTTCTTTTTTTTTTTTGTTTTGGAAGTCGTTACTTCCAGATTATAAAAAAGGTTTCAATAAATACATACCACTGCCTCTTTCCTAACATCACCCATAGAGAACAAGAGCGCAGTGTGGGGAGACACTAACGATGTCTTGTACACGACCAGCGCTCGTCTCTCGGTGGAATGGTGGCCACCGAAATAGGTCAATAGGTGAGTGTTTTTCTGCTTCTTGATACCGTAGTTTATACTCTCGCTGCCTACGTGTGCTCTGTCGCCTTTGCTATAGATAAAATAGTGGATATATATTAGTACGTGAAGCGAAAATTTGCGGAGCCATTTTTCGAATACCGCGCGCACGGAGGAGTGTGAGATAAGGCATAATATTTATGTCTATTAAGTGTTACAAATATAATAAATTCAACAAAATAACATACTCATTATTTACAGCACTGACAACAATACTATGTTGTCAACTATGTCTAAAAATGCGTTATTTATTTTAAATGCAGCTTAATAAGTTAGATCATTTTCCCTACAAATTTATTTTTCATTTGGATGTATAAAATTTGTTTCTGTATGATTTTAATTATGGTCGAATTTCGACCATTGTGGCTGGTCTACTATTATGAACAATATAATTTATGTTACAAAAAATGCTGCACAGATAATAGAAGTAGGTGTTGCCTATAGATAATGAAAGTAGATATCTAGAGTATATTTTATGTAATTCGACCGTAATTAAACTTAAATAAATGTATTAAATAAAATTTGACGATCCGCGTGGCGGAGCGGTCATCATACCGGTCTGACACGCAGTGGGTTCCGGGTTCGATCCCCGGCCAGACAGATATCTGAACGATGAGTTTAGATTTCTGTTCTGGGTGTGGATGTTTATGCATTCGTCTTTGTGTGTGTTTCCAAGGCACTCACGACAGGAGAAAATCCTAGTGTGGGGCTATGAGTGTAGAAAGCGTTATTATGTACCTATGTATTTAATAAACCTACCTAATTACTCATTAACATACCTAGATAGGTATCTACCTACCAACATAACTTTTTTGTGATTGGTATCCAACTTTCAACCTCTAAAAACTGTTGAATAAAAGTCTGACATAAAAAGGACATTTGGATCATAAACGTTGATAGCTATCTATTAAAACATTGTTAGTTATTTTTTATGTAAACTCTACCCCTCTAGTATAGCGAATAAAAAAAATCTGTCAAAACGCCCCTGGATGGGAATCGGTGGAAAAAACAGGGCCAGGTGAGGTGAGCAGGTAATTTAAAAAAGTAGTTATAAAGTATAGAGTGACCTTACTCGGTTGTGAACAGTAGGAACAGGTCAGAACACCATATCATCACTGCGCGGTAGATGCCTACCTATAGGACACTACTGTCATATAAAGCAGTTGATACTTTTTAAAAATAATTCATACATAATTAGTTAATAACACTGCCTATGTAAAAAAATACTTCGGTAATTTCATAAAAATGTTTTTTTTGGGACTTAGCAAATAACAAAATTTTAGTTTCAAATTGTTTTTCTTGCATTGATAAAACTATATCGACATTACGCTACAATAGGTCTACCTACGTAAAGAAAAATGTCATGAAAATGAAATTCATAAAATTGAAATCTGCTAAATTGTGTCAAAATTAGTAATTACCAAGGTACTACCTACTCTCTATCTACTATCTAGGAGATAAGAACTCTAATCCAAACCTACCTGTAGTGAGGTTCGTCTGCTGATTTCGAGCGATTCATACCAAGTTTTAGCGCACTGGACTCTATGCTATTATTACTCTAGGTAGATGCCATGTCAAAGTCGAATTCAAACTGTTATCATTTAGAGATCAAGTCAACGGTCCTTGAGCAATTAATTTTAATAGGAACTAAATTTATCATAGCTTTATAACTGTAATAATACATATTGGCGCATAATACACCTACCTAGAAGTGGCGTAGGTAGAAAAACGAGCGCGCAGTCTACTTCACCTGATGATAATTGGCCGCTGTCGCCCATAGGCATCTGTAATCAATCCTAGATGAGCTTAGAGTAGGTATTTTAAAAGGTTATCCAAAATACATTGCTATTTCTGAAGACTTACTCCTGAGTTTTAATAAGTAGGTAGGTAGGTAGGTACAGGAGCGTTTTAATAAGTAGGTAGGTACTTTAGTTATATAAATAACAACGGTGTGTGACGGTGGTGCCTGAAGTCGAGCCACAGATTTCTACCATCTTTATTATTTTGTTAGGGCTAAAGTACAACCCTAAATAGCAATGGGGAGTTCGGGACCTATTATATAGGTTGGTATACTTGCGACGTCATAAGTACTTAACTTATGACGTCGCAAGTGACATGTTACGACTTCGTATCAAGGGTATAGATAAGTAGGTACCTAAGTGCTAAGCGCAAATATTGTAGCTAGGTAATCCTGTGACATTTTTGTTTTTGTGACAAGTAGGCACGAAGATGATTAAAGCATTTTTTGTATTTTAACGCCCGTTATAAAATTAATCGATCCAATTTTTGCCCGCCAAGGATCGAAATCTTCTTCCAATTTCTCTCTGGAAGTCTCCTGCCTATGGTCAGTACAGAGGTGTAATAAATTTGTAATTATTTTTCGGAAAAAAATATCAAGTAAAATCTACCAAGGTATACCTATAACAGTAAGCAGGTACCTACCTAAATATTCAAGTAATAGTTAAGCACTTAACTTACTACAATTATCATTAAATCGACTTTATTTTAAGTTTTGGTAGGTAGGTATCTATTGAAGATCAATTAGGGTCAATTTGTCTTACTTAAATGCAGTAAATCATATGTTGAGATATTCATATTTCGCTAATTTAGTTACGGCATTTAGCTCCGATTTGCATATCCTTGACCTTACTAGAATGTAATTTAGAGGTAACTTATCTGGTTTGTTAATCAAACACGACGTAAAATAATATAGAAACAATAAGAAAATCTAAGAAGAAATGGAAATAATTTGGCTGTTAATATACTTCTGCCTAATAGCAATAGTCTTAAGCATTGCTCTGGTTTAGATTGAAGGATGTTTAGTAAGGGATGCCCCTTCGCTTTAACTAAAACCCTAAAAGTATTTTTACGAGGTATTCCAACGTAGTCCTCAGGGATACTAATCTAGTAACGCATCTGTGGCCAATGTAGAAATTCAATCTTATCTGAGGTTGATTTTAATCATTAGTTACAGATGTGATTTACTTTGGCAGGTGGTAGAACGTGTATGGTTCGATCAGGGAGGTACCTACCCTTGCCACACCTGTTACTAGCATGAAGAAATTCCTGCGTATCTTCAGTTAAAGGGTTGTGGTTGCTGGCTCACTTACAATAAGGGCCATTTCATCCCTCATGAATAGAAAGTAAGTGGAGCAACAAATCTGCTGTATTCTTAAAGAATTAAAAAATATAATTAAACTACACATCGGTATTGGTCATTTAGGTAGGGAGGTACCTGTCCATCTGATTTATGTTTTTTATTTATTTATTGTTAATTAGAACGACATCGGTAAAATGATAAGTATAGCGAGCACTCTTGCTACCTACTTCTAAGTAGGTGGATACACCTATTATAAAAAAGGTTATAAGGTGGTAAGTAGGCCGTTTACTTATTCTATTTACGAGCTCCTATGAGGTGCAGCGTCCTTGACCCGCAGAGATACAAATCTGTGTAACTACAGCGCAAAACAGGAAATGATTTCCAGATTAATTGCAAATGCAAAGTTCAGTGTGAATGTTTCATTTCTAAGCTCAACCTTGTTCAGTAGGTAGATACAGTTACCTACCTACTTAATCAGTTACCTATTTAATGTTACAATTAGGTAAGAAGATAGATACCAATCATCTATGTTTTTATTGCGATTTTTTTATTTTTGTTGGTATTTACCGTGCGTCAGTGACGTAGCTACCTACCTATGTCCCTAATATATATTAGACCTATGTAATTCGCACCTAAAATATATCTAGCAAGTAGACATTGAGGAAATGAGACTGCGGCAGTAATTAGGTATTAACCACAGGGGTCACATTTCCTCTCTTAGGTAGATAGTATAACACCTGGAATTGTTCAAACAACTGTGTCTTATTTTACCTACTTTCTCGGTAGCCTTTGGCGTTCTTTAGTGAATTATATAGATCTGCAATAGGACTCTTCTTCGGCCAGTAGATACCTGCATGTCGTCTGCATATCAAATGATGGTGACTCCTGCAGGAAGCGCCGTAGCACCATCGTATATGATGTTCCATAGCAAATACTCCTGTGGAACTCCTCCACCGACGCCAATCTGTTGGTCGCCCCTTATCGGTCAGGCTAGATGATGTTACTTTCCGACTCATAAAAAATCACTACCTGTAGGTCACCGTCTATCCGACCTGTACCTACCTCGCGTGTTACTGTTGATGACAGACAAAAAAATCCGTTCTGTTCCGACAACATACTGGAATAGGAACCTAACTATCTTAGGTACCTAGGCTTTATATTTATTAATTGTTAAGTAGGGCGGTAGGTACCGATAATCCTAATAAATTTAAGGTAGGTAGGTATAGTAGGTACCGTGACTGATAGGAAGGTATGTAGGTACCTACGATTTCTACTGTAGAGTTCCTGAAAATGTACAGAAGTCACAATGTCTTTGTTCAAACTAGGTCAGTATGCTGGGGAGAGTAGATGCGCTATGTTTTGACAATAAACACTACCGAAGTACAATTTTTCTTGGAAGAATATTTATATTCAGAGAAAGTTGTCCTGGCAACATTTCCCTTGTTACCTCCACCTGAGGTAGGCTGTAAACTAGGCAATATTCCGGGATTTAGATGGTAGACAAAACGTTGAATTTTACTATGCCTACGTGGTAAAAGCGATAACCAATTTCAATTTTACCTATATCGCAAAAACAATTAAAACTTGCTCATCTGGGTATCACTATTAAAGGTTAGGTAGGTAGTAGATAGGTATATAACCAAACTTAAACTTAGGTTGCTTTCTAAATATCTAAGCACGTATATAGAAATGTTGTGCCTACTTAACTACTAGACTTACCTACGCATGAAGATACTTGAAGGGGTATGTGGTTACTACTTCGACAAAGCCATAGTAATCGTGGGCGGTTCACTGTCCTGATGAGTGCACATGTTAATTATATTAAATGGCAATTGTTTTCATCGACCCGCTCCTAGGTAACCCATTCATGAACACAAAAGAGAGGGTTGGTCTAACGAATGACACTCGTCGATATCTCGAGCGCACTTGTCTCACGATGATCGTATAGGGAAATATGCTACCCAACTATTTGTATTAGGTGGGAGAATACATAAATACATATAGGTAGGGACGTACCTACATTGGTATATCTATGTATTTATATCCTTGTAAGGTATCACGTACCTACCAATCAAAGTTGGTAGATAATTTTCAATTTCTTTAATTACTTAATTACGAAGTAGGTATTAATAACTTTATAAATGGTTTTAAATTATAAGTACGTCCAACTCGCAACATCTATTCGCAAAAGGGTTCTCTACTCAAAAGCGCTCAAATCACTTAGGTATCTCTTTGACAGCTAACTAGGCCAGCCCTAGTTAGCAGTCAGATCGACATCGACTGTTTAACTACATACTAGTGATGCGTCTAATAGTACCTAGCTAAATATTTTACGACATCTGATTATGAGTCCTTCAGTCTCCACCGCCTCTGAAAGGAAATAAGTAGGAAGGTACTAGGAAGGTAGCTACTTGTAGGTACCTACTGGAGAGGATTCTAGAGTGAAAAGGGTTTATGACATAGGTATCTACTACCTACTAATAATGCATATCGCCTCTAATGACATTCATTCCAGAGAACACGACAATGTGAACACGGACGGCCATGGCCACTTACATTCCATAGGTACTAGGTATTACAAATTATAATAACGTATCTACGTATATACAAATTAAAGAAAGAGTTTATTTGATATCCAGAGCTTCCAAAGTAGGTAATCAAAACATTTATTCCAAACAATAGCGAAGTTAGATCAATGTATCGTATGGTGGCGATGTTCATTAACAGTGGGAGTGTGATGTGCAAACAGGCGCAGCGTGCGTCACGTCGCGAGACAATGCTCTGCCGACAATTGCGACAATTGACACAGTTGCACCGCTGTTGCGTCGGCCCGTGTGTGCTCAGCCGATGTGTATGTATACCTCATAATGTACATATGCGAATAAATACTGTCGTATTAAGGGTATTTACTTACTTGGTGAAGGCAGTTATAGACTAGCGACTGAAACGTAGTTTGAGCCTCGAAGCCAGCCACTTCTGACAATTTTTAATTATTTTAAGTTGTGCGTATGGGAAATTAATTGGTGAAGAAAACATTGTTAGGAAAGCTACACGCGTGGGAGTTCTTTAGAAAAATCTCAAAGGTGCGTGAAGTCTACCAATTCGCACTTGGTGAGCGCGATAGTCTGTGGCCTAAACATTACTTTGAAAGCCCATTTGAGAAGTCCGTGCCTAGCAGTAATAGGAAGGTAGTGTAGCTACATTGCAGTGGTACGGTAGGTAGGTAATGCTGTGACATTGACATACCTACGTACTTGGTTGAGTTGGTTGTCGCTATCTATCGACAATTTAATAAAGTAATTGTTTCGTTAAAAATTATATTAGGACGTTAGATAAAAATTAAACAACTTTTTAAATTAAAAAATGTTTCTAGGGTATATTGATTTACTAGTAGGTAATATCTAATAGGAACCTGTTCCGTAGATAGATAGGTAATAAATATTTTGGTCAATAAAAAATTGATAACAGCGCCCAAATTCAATTGATAACTTACGTCCTAACATTGGGGCAAACGGGCTACCTGATAGAATTACCGTCACTTAGTGAAATTTGCAACCTCATACCAATGAGTCACCGTGTTTGGTTCTAAAAGGTGTTTATAAATTTATTTAGATATAGGCACAATTATATTACCTATTATACCTACGGGTAAGTACCTACCTAAAACGTATTCCTATTTCTAAAATAATCATTAGGTAGGTATCCAACAATAAGTGGATGTTTACGTGACATTTATCATCTAATTTGTATTAGGCTACACGTAACATACGTCAGACCCTAACCAAATAACTCAAACCTATTAACTTTAACAACATATTGGTCTAACAACGCATAGGTAGGTACATCATAACCGCCGGATCACAATTGTCGTCTAATTTTCACTGAACGTGAATAATCATAATAGGCGGCTACAGCAAAGTGTAACAATTGACATTGAATAGTAGCTATTGAATGAGCCTGAATGAGCCAGTGCCGACAATAGCAGAGACGCGGCCGCTCAGCGATATGAAATTTAATTAACTGGGGTCGGCACATATTAAGTGGGTGACTTCAATGCATTTCTTACTCAGTTATGTATTGCTTGGCACGTGTTTGTTCTAAAATGTTAGAGGTTTCGATCAACTGAAATATTTCGTGTAGTGGTAGAATTAACCTCTATCAGGCTCTTTCAGTAGTTATAATTAGTTTAGTGGGCATCTGGAAGTGGTAGAATGAGTAGATGTGTATGTAGTAGTATCGGGAAGGTGGGTCCACCAATGTCACACTTTCTTTTAGGTGAATCACGTTCGATTAAGAGTCGATCAAAGATGCGTTGAGACCAGAGGATTAAGATATTTGTTTGTTTAAAGACAGTTCTTTTGCATGAAAGGTGTTGATATCGGCTTACTTATTTAGATGAGAATCTCTCTACATATGAGAGAAATATAGTAGCCCTCAAGAGTTGCAACGCATCTGTGATCGACTTCAGTAGAATCCTTGTTCTACATGGCGTTCATTGCAGATGTTCATAAGAGGAACAGATCACTTATCTATATACCATCTAATGGTCTCACTCTAAAATGAGAATAGAAAGAAACCTAGCTCAAAGTTGATAATTTACCTACTCCAAACCACAAGGGATATTTATGACCTTTGAATCTGATTTATCGCCTCAAAGATTTAGCGCTTTATGTGTGTAGTTACTCTAAACTACGTCTTTAATCAGTGCCTACTTAAATCTGGCCAGAGAATAGGTAGGTACAAGCCCATTTCAAGAATTTCTCCATTGGTGTCTAATTTCCACTGAGTTTGAACAAACATAATGGCTACGTTGAAGAGTAACAATTGGCATTGAATAGTCCCGAATGAACCAGTGTCGACAATGGGCGAGACGCGGCCGGTGTGATATGAAATTTCATTAAGTAGGGTCGCCACAGTATCACGACAACAGTATTTAAAAAAATAGGTAAGTAATAGAAAATCAGACTGAGTAAATAAAATAAGGAAGGTAAAAATCCTTAGAATTCCTTATGAGTCTTGAATAGAATGAAGATAATAAAATAAAACTTGAGATGTTGCAAGGTTTTGCAAAAAAATATCTAAATAGGTACCTACCTACATAATTATGTTCCTTCCTACCCGTATTTTTAAGTAGGTATATTTTTTTTAATTTTCATTTTCATTTATTTTTATTTTCTGTTTTTCTCCGTCTGTGTCTTAAATGGCATCATATTATTCTATCGTGATTATTATTTAAATTATTAATAAATATTTTCCTATTGGGTAGGTACCTACCTACCTACTAGTACCTATGCATAGGTACCATTACAATTTGTGATTTTTCTTTCTAATGTCGATGGCTATTATTGGTCCAAAGTGAAATAATTCTGTAGTAAGTCTTATATCAACGCAACAATAATTAATTACTTACTTAAGATTTGTCAAGATTAAATAAATTGACGTACTGAATTTATTTCAACTGTGGCGCAGCACTTCACAAGACGGCGGGCAAACAGCGCGCGTGAACCCACGAATAATTCACACGCGAGCCCTACAAATAACGCTCCCCGACCCTCGGCCCCCGAGCCTTCGCCCCTCGCCCCTCCGGCCGCAAACTGAGTTATTTATCGCCCCCCGCCCCGACCGGGGACAGGAAATACCCGCACGTATTTTTACTGCCGGCTGAACATCGCGCGTGAAACCCAGCGACATCTCTCGGGGGGCGCGGACACTGTGAACTAGCGTAGCGGAATTAGCGAGCGACTCCACTCGAATGTAGATCAGCTGAGCGTTCGCGCTTCACATTTAAATTATAAAGTGCCCCAACGCTCATCGCATAACTTACGCCCAATGCGAACTAGATCGCATCTACTTATCGTCCAAATAGGGTCGTCTAGCTACTAATATCGATATAAACGACGTAACGTGTTAGTGTTACGCCAATTGATAAGTGTTTAGTAACCAACACGATAGACACTCTATTTTTTACTATCTTATCGCACTATCAAAATTATACAAAAGGGAAGTTTACTTTTTTATACATGAACAACATTAATCATAGATACTTTATCAATTGGTATTTTGGTATAGATATGACATGATATCGTAATCCTTATTTCGCAGATTTTTTCAAAGTGTAGCTATATGTAGGTATTTAGGGTGAGCAATTCGTTACATGCTACGTGACAGTAGGTAGGTAGGCACAAAAATATTAAGACTGAAGCAGAGTTGGGAATTTAGGTACCTACTAATAATTTTTAACACTACACTTACAAAACTACACATTGTAATTGTAGTTACTACTAACAATAGAAAATACTTGCGCAATACACAAGTCACAAGTTAAAATAGGTACCTATGTACGTATTTACTTCATGTTACGTACCTAGATTACCTACCTACTTAACTTTACTACCTCTAGTTAGAGGGATTACCGGTACTACCGGTACTACCGGTAAGGAATATGAAGTTTCATATTCCTTACCGGTAGTCCCTCGGATTCAATCATGTCTAAAGAATGTAATACCTACTTTAAATTGTAATATTTTTCGAAAAAGTGTACCTATAGGTTCATTTCAACATAATAAAGACTACCTAAATGTTACCTGAAGATGTGAAATTATAAACAAATATGTAAATTGGTACTAAATAGGTATTTTTCAATAGGTAGGTAACTTCTGGTTAGATGTGAATTTAAAACTACTGACAAGCGAATAGACGGATCCTAAAATTTATAGAATATTCTACACAATGTGTAGGTGAAGTAAGTACTTAGGTATTGTTTATTTTTAGTTTTACAAACATTTTTAGAAAATAATGGGATGTACAAACAGACGCGCGGAACTTTAATTTTTAATATTATTTTTCATAAAGAGCGATGTACAATAGCGGCAGAGGTTGCAGTAGTGTGTATTGGAGAAATGTCGGGAACTCAATGGCGCAGCAAGAATTCTGTAGCACTTTATGCCAGTTATGTCAGAGAAATATTTATTGTGTAAATCAGCTATCTCGATACGGTTCCCCGTGTATCTACCTACCTTTGTTAGCATAAAAACTCAAACCTACAAGTAGGTACCTATTTGCATATTTTTGAAGAATACATAACTATGCTAGCGAAGAGTTTAAAGAGTTTTGGAGTGTTCGTAATTTATAGTCAGAGTCAGCTATAAGCGATTCTAAGAAAACAGGGCAGTTTTCTGAAAATTGGTTCAGAAAATAAATTTTGAATAGCACCTAACATTACATAGAATTATAAATGCCTACTATGTACATTACAATTGATAGATATATTAAAAAATACAACGCAGAACTGAAGAAAGGAGAAAGGCCAAGACGAATCATGGAGTAGGTCCTGTCTGTTTTTTAATAGGTATTATTTTATTTTACCTATATATTACGCAAGTGCCAAGTAAGTATTAGGGATGGTACTTTCCTAAATCTATCAATTTAATGAAACAATCCGATTATTTTTTTACTTTTCATAATCCATTTTAATGACACGTAGACGACCATAAAAATAATGGTTATTAAAAGTAATTGTGTAGGTGTTTTAGATTGACATGCTTGTAGGAACAGCTTACATTATACGTGCGTGAAACACGTATATACTTATACGTAGGTATGCTCGTATTAAAATCTAGTAGGTATAAAGGCACCTATGGTATTTAAGAAATGATTGCTATCTACATATATCTATTATAACCACATGTTTCAGTTTAAAGTTAAGATTACACACACAAAAAAGGGTTAGTCGCTCTCATCTGGTCAACAGAATTCTAATATTCGTAGAGTAGACACTGACACATGTTTTAGTTCAGGTCACGCACAGGAATACAAAACACAGTTCCGTAATATAAACATGGGCGGGGTAGGTAAGTTTCTGTAAAATTAATTATACACGAGTAGGAAACATGACATAATTCTATAAATGAGACAATATGAGTCATTTTCAGCGGAGAAGCTGTAATATCGGTAGTTGCGGTCACCGGTTGTTTTGCGTGTCAATTAGTGGCTGCGTTCGTTAAATGGACGCCCGCCGGAAACACGTTTGGAGATTACGTGAAGGTTAATATGTATTTATGTTATTACAGTACACTGTATATTCTGATATAAATCGCGGTAAAAACTGAGTAGCTTGCTTATAAATTATTGTTTTTTGTAATTGTAGTACCTACCAACTGTAATATTTATATATGTAGGTTCATGGTGCTTAATTTAGGTGGCGAATTTACCTAATTAGGTACGTCATTAAACATTTTAACGATATTTAATAAATATTTATAAGTAGGTGCTTAAGTTAAGAAATATTTGGTTTGTCAAAATCACAATTCAGTAAAATAGGTTAGGTGTCAAATAAACAATATTCGTTAAATTAAACCATTAAGAAATATGTTAAGTATAATGTATATTTTATTGCTTCGTTTTATAAAATCAGCACGACTTACTGACCCACTTATCCGTGCGTTCCAAACGATTATTGAGACAGTCGTAATAAATTAAAAACAAAATCCGTGCGCCCGTTCCCCCTTGACCGGGAGCGGGCGTTAGAGCAGCGGCTCACCCCCATTTTTTGCGGGTAGGTAACGTGCTCGGTGACACCTCGCGCGGGTCAAGTGCGGGGCGCGGGAGGGGGGCGCTAATTCCGAGCGCGTGACCGCACCCCCGCACTTCCCCCGCGCTCGTCCGGCCGTTTTCCCGCCGGATTTGCGTTCATACAGTAAAATAAAAAGGGCGATTTGGCGCCCTCCATCGCCGCCGCCCGATTAGCGGCGCCCGGGGAAATTAAAAGTATTTTATTCCAGCATTTATTCCCTTTTTGTTTGCGCTGAATAACGCGAGCGTGCGCTCCCGACACCCCGGGCGGTGTGACGGATGACAGCATATTGATAACATGTTATCACGTGGAATACATTATGTCGCGCGTTGTCAATTTCGCTGTAAACTATTATGCAAACAAGTTAGCGGCGAATTGAAGTGTTATCATTATCGTTGATTGAGAATATGTTAACTATTTGTAATATTATTTAATGTGGACCTTGAAAACAGTTTGATTGCTTATTTAGGAATATTTTAGTACTTACTGACCTAAAGGATACTTTGATAACTTCTTAGAATAACTGACATCTATTCAATACGATTAATTAGCTATTTGGTATGGTTAGGTATCTAAGTACTTACTATACATATAGTAAATTCTCATCCCTATAGTAGGTAGGTAAAATCTTCACTCTTGCGACTAGGTTACCTATGTCATATTACATCGATATTACTAACCTATTTAAAAAAAAAATAATATAGAGCTTTCGTTACAAAAATCTTTACACCTAGGTACCTATAGGAATCTAACTAGGTACTTTGTTCCCTCTCTTTTTGCACCTACCGAAATTTCTAAAATACCTATACGTAACATCTTAGATTTATCTGGGGATGACATATGTAGATAGTAAATAAAAAGGCCGACGTAGGTAACACATTTTATAGATATCTACCTACCTATACAATATAGACATAACTTCTCCACACTTCCGAATAGCGATGAACCTACCTAAAAGCCTCGCCGCAAGTTTTGATGTCATGGTTATCTGGCTTTAATTTTGCGAGCGCATCCCTCGGGACGGCGGAGATTCCTCGTGTTTATTTTAATATCTCCGCTTTTACCTAAGGGTTAGCAAACGCAATCATTTAACAGATAGGTAACATATTATGATATTTATGATTTACATACTATCTAAATCTATGGTAATTAGGTAACGATATTGTTATTTGCTCTGTTTGCATTGTTTTATTTTCAAATTAGTAGGTAGGTACCTACCTAGAGATGTTGGCATGACATTTGTACCTTGATACATAAAGTGATAAGTCTGGATGATAACGGTGCAACAATGAATCCAGAAAACCTGTAGAATCAGAAAAATAAAATACAGTGGCTAAAGTTCATTTCAATATTAAGTTTAGTGAACTGGGTACGTTTACTATGTTTAGTTATATTAAGCCACACATCGTAGCGATTCTCGAAAGATATGTTTACCTCCCAGCCAGTAATTTACACTAATGTACCCTTTTGTCGTTCGTGTCGTAAAAAGAGGAACGCTTAACGCGTTTCCGGGCGTCACCGACACACGCTCGACACGACCTCTGCCTGTTGAGGTAATGTCCTCCATACGATTGTTTTCAACATAAGTTTGTTAAAAAGACATTTTGTAGGAAATGGGCTCTTATTTATTTTTATAAACAATTGCAGGTACCTCATTTAATTCCATACAGTGTAAGTTAGGTTAGGTTAGGTTCATTCAGGGATATTAA
>DWNY01000967.1:0-13880 GCA_018250635.1 Telegonus apastus | reverse complement strand
AAAGGCAATCTTTCGCAATATCTTTGTAAATCACTTATCAAATTACTTATATTTGAGGAATTCTACGGAGGTTATATTTTCTTATTTTATTTGTCATTTCGATCTATTTTACGCTTTTTAACTCAATTTACTCCTCGACCTCTAAGTAGCGTAAAGACTTTACCCGGACATTTTAAAAACGCGCATTGAAAATTCATAAATATACATAATTAGTAACACCAACTAATAACAAGTGTTACCTAAGTTTTTTGCCATGAAAGTAGTAATTTTCATAGGGAACCGGTTTAAAGCATACTGGCCCAGACCATCAATCACGAATAAAAAATAGAGGAACAGCTAATTGTAATCCGACGCCCTACTGGGTGTAATCAAGACGAAAAAAAGCAATACAAAAAATTACGGGCCTTTGAGGGCAATGTTCGGGATAATTTCATACGATTTTGTCATGTTTTCTTTTATTTTAGTTCAGATCATTGTCATATCAACCAATTATTTTTCCGCTAGCTAATACAGATCAGATTGAAATGATTTTAAAGGTGGTAGATCTTTTTGTGGTTCGACTTCAGCGGCACCACCTGTAATCCAATTCTGCCTAATAACAGTGTTAAGCGCTGCTGTGTTCTGGTTACGGGATTATTCTTCATCTTCATCATAAATACTTTTCTGTCCATCTTCATTGTGACTATATTAGCAAATAGTAAAAGTATTCCAAAATTAAATTAAATATTCCAAACTACAGCAGTAACAGTAAAATCTAAATTAACGTTCATACGTACATTTGCTTAATTGAATTTAAAACCAGAACATTTTTTCTTTGGCATTCACTAAGCGAAATCTATGAATAGAGACACGATGATCATTATTCATACAATCTTGTATCTATTATTGACAATGATGAGCTTTGTTGAGGCTTAATCTAAATAACCTTTTCATCTTCGCACAACGCTATCTGCAACGCTGAATGCATCGAATGCCGCCATGTTTCTCATGCCTTTTAACATCCCCTTAAATAAGACTTCCTATTTCATTTATCAGTTTACAAGAATATTTTCTTGAAATATTTCTATAAATATACCCAGAAAATTATAAAAAAATATCGGATGAGGATAATTAAAATAAGTTTTCTATTTTGATAATCTACTCGATCATTTGCTTGTCAAACGATCGAGAATTTGATCAAGGCTTTTGGAAAGTTTGATAAATTGGATAATTTAAAAGAAATATAATCATACAAAAATTCAAAATACAGGTATTATTTTAGGTTGATAACATAATTAATGAAAAAATATATAAATAGATTCATATAAGCTGTAATAATTTTCTCTTCCAAGATTCGATTCAGAAACGAAATCACGAAATTTCTCGAACATAAAATATTATTTCAAAATAATGATAAAAAGGGAGTAGACTATTAGCAATAGAAGAATAAACACAATCGCAGATAAAGCTAAAAGAGCCTTAAGCACAATACAAGTAATAACGCGTGGCTTTCCTTTTCAAATGCATCGCTCAATGCATAGTAGATTCCACCACGTTTTCAATATAACCCGCCTTTTGACGGTTTAATGCCGTAGTTTCTCAAATTATATGTGTAACTATTGTGAATCCCCTAAGGGATTTTGACTCACAAAAACGTGCTGGTAAATTTAAAACAATTGGGGATATCCAAGATGAAAGTAGAAGCATTTGTGTTGTACGTTCAGAGATCATTAGGTAATTTGTTAGCCCTTTTGTAACACTCATATCAATGTCATAATACTTTCTAATAAATTTCTGAGAAAAAAATCAGTTATACAATTAAATTTTCTGGCATCGAAGTCGTTATTTGTATAACAATAACAGCAATCATAAGACATATAAAAACAAACTAAGAAAATAAAGAAACATACTGACACTCAATGTAAGTAAAAGGTAGTCTAGATTTAATCTGTATTTTAATTGAACCGGAGAAAGTAGCTGAGGTGTTATTCGTTCATTGAAAACTAAATAAAAAGTGATAAACTAAGTAACAATTTAATTATGATCAACTCCAATTTGGACTTTTCAAGCTTAAGACCTTGAGTCCGAATGCCAGACAACGCTGTCGGAATTAAAAGTATTAATCACTTGTCATAACAGTAAGACAAAATATAAGGAAGTCAAAGGAAATACAATGAAGCAGTGATAGCCTAATGGTTGAAGCCTCTCAATCGGGGGGTCCGAGGTTTAAATCCTAGGCACGCACCTTTGAGTCTTCGATGTTATATGCGTATTAGAAATTAATTATCACTTATTTTAACGGTGAAGAAAAACATCGTGAGGAAACCTCCACACTTGAGAGTTCTTTAAAAAAAGTTCTTGAAGGTGTGTGAAGTCTACCAATTCGCACTTGGCCAGCGCGGTGGGCTATGGCCTAAAAGCCCTCACACTCTGAGAGGAGACCCGTGCCCAGCAGTGGGACAGTAATGGATTGACAACGAAAGGAAACACAGGGATACTTGACAATTTATAAAAAAATATAAGATATAAGAGGTATGAATGTAAGAAGTCTACCAATTCAAACTTTAGAAAACGTAATAGATTTAAGCCTTTCTCATTTTGAGAGACCCATACTCAACAACGATGGTTAAAGCGTGGCGCATACTATTTGAATAGCATCGTATATGAATCGTATTTTTGATGTTGCGGTGCGGTCCGTCTATATTGAACTAGTGAAATAGTTCATACAAAATGTACTGAAATAGTGTGGGGTTTGGATTGTGGCGGTGGATTTTGTAATGTGACGCATGTACGCGGGCCTTAAGTTATTGATGAAGTTGTTGGTGAAGTGGTGACATTAGATATTATAACGATAGTGTCCTAACAGCAAAATGCAAATTACCGTAAGTTATAACTTATCAGTAATATATCTTTTACATAAACGATAATCTTCAATATACATCCGATAACAAACGTGTTAACATTAATAAATGCATGCATACGATTCCTAATAAACGTCTGGTCTAAACCTAATTCATAATGATAGCAAGAAATGGTCGAAAGTCGATCTAAACCATAAACAGTTCCATCAGCTCTATGCTATATTATATTACTGTCAAATCGTCTAAAGACTTATTGGCAATATCTGAGATAAACCCCGCATACACCGCCTTGAATTCGAAATAATAGAAATACTTTGAATTGCGAGTGTCGATAACGTTTTGTGCGGTATGGGAGACTTCACACATTTGTCGGCAGGAATCCGGATTCAAACGCCTAGGTTGGTAGTGGAAGTTCTTCCGCTATTTAATATTTTCATTTAAATTTTGAACCATATTTTTTTCAGAAAACTAGACTCACGTAAGATACAATAAGTTCACCAATTAGTGACTTAAATAGAATAGCTTAAGACTTCCGGTTCAGAACGGATTCAACAATTAAATATTTAAATAGATTTCGTTCAATAAAATATTTTAGCTTTGATTTTTCAATACTTAAAAAAATACAATAACATTATATTAAATTTTTATTTTAGCCTGCGTCAGAAGAAAGGTAATGTTATTCAAGCGTAACTATGTATATCCATTTCTTTGGCACGCCCTACAGCCACATAGATTTTAACATATAAGGTGTTGTTAGAGTCATCTCAGTTGTCATAGTGTCATTGGTTATACAATTTCATTTTAAGTAGCTGGATATTTTGGTTTTTAAGATATTTCTCTGGTTCATATTTATATACTTCAATATTTTCATTTCCTCAACCTTTTCACTTTGATAAATTGCGAGATAAATTAAATAACAATCTTAGAAAATGCAAATGACTTCACCAGCATAACTAGATGTTTCTCTGATAAATGAACGTATTCCCCTTTAGAGCAAAAGCATCAGAATTGAGGCTTTAAGAATAGATGGAGATTACGTTTGTAAAGTGCTATCGGAGAGATCTGTTGGTGATTGGTTAGCTGTGAGCAGAACGCTATCGTGATCTTTTGTAAACAACAAAACCATTGCATCGTTGAAGCTATCAGAATTTCATATCATGGATTCTATCTGCGCTTGTAATTTTTAAACAATTTTTTTATGTTTGCAAATTTTGTTTCAAGTGATATTAATATGTGGTACCTATTAAAAGCGTTTTAAATGTTTTCAGTTGTATGTTCATATATGAAACGTAAAAAATATTTTTGTTAATATAGGTAGATTTTCATAAATTTCAGTTTCATAGCTTGAACATGACGATTTGAAACTACAATTTTGAGAGATTTTAAAATACAAGGGAGTTAGAATTTGAGCCAGCAATAATATTTAAAAGGTTACAAAACGTCTATGATATGCAATTTATCAAATTTAGATGTAAGTTACGCATGAGCGCTTAGTTGAAAACTCTTTATGAACGTGACGCCGACTTTTTATTTACAGCTGTAATTCACTGCTGTTATAAAACAGAAATACAATAACGGTGACAATATTACCGCAGCATTGGAACCCCGTATCTTTATATTCATGGCAGTACACTCATCAAATTCACCTCTTCGTTTGCTTTTAAAATTTCACAATTTGCGAAATTTGCGACATATTCCAGATGATTATCATAAACTAGCACTACAATAGCTCATATATCAATGAGCTGCACGCTGACTCAGGTCTCAGACATAAGCCGCATAGCTCGAAAGTCTAGCACTATTATACCATTAGGTCCATTAGCATCATTAAAGTGAGCGTCTGCAAAGAAAAGAAGTTATTACAAGAACGGTCCATTTATAATGCTGATAGGACTGGCATAAGATAAGGGCTATTTATAACCAACTGGGCAGAAATGAAACGTATCGATAGGGTGAACTACTGGATGCGAAGGCATTTGAATGGATCCCTCTCACAATCATTTAGATATGCGGGCGGAGTGAAATATTTTAATCGACTCCAAGTGTTATTAGACTGCAACGGAGTGGGTGAAAAGACAAAAAACATTTTAACGCTTTTAAAATGCATGCAGTTACTGATGGTGCTTACAATTTTGACACTGTAAGTGGTTAAAGTAATTTATTTAACAGCGAGAGAATCTCGCCTTGGGTATCTTCGAAGGCACTCAAGGGAATTTATTTTAAAGATGGATAAAAGCCACTATTTTCGAAGTTATACATCTACTGCGGTCACCACCAAGTACAGCCAAAGACAATAATTACGGTAATTTGATTGGCCAGTAGTAGCAATACTATATGATTTTTTAGTTATGAATTTCATAGATTAAGTCATTATATCTACAATACCAACAAAATTTTAAATTTAAAAAATGATAGAACCCTTTGTGGTTCAACTCCGGCGGTACCACTATCCCATCTATATAGCAGCAGTGTTAAGCGCAGCTGTGTTCTAGTTAGAAAGGTGTGATATGTTACTTGAGGCGTTCCAACTTAGCCCTCAGGGGTTGCAACTTGTGGTAGTAACGCTTCTGTGGCCGACCTCAGGTAGGACTGTAGGATCTTATCTAGGGTTGATTATAGATATCCATGGGCGGCAGATCCCACTTAGCATCAGGTGGATTACATGCTCGTTTGCTAGTTCTATACCACCCAATGTCAAAACCACTCAATACTTTTGTATCAACTTCACATATTATGGTAATTAATTTATTACTCGTTCGGCTTTTATTATGGTAGCCAGAAATATACATATATTAAGTAAGTCTAATAATAACAATCTACATACATTAATTTATATGCATTATTGCATACAAACCGCAGGATTTTTTTAAAGTGTATTATATATAAGTATATAGGTATAAGTGTATAGGTTTCTGCTTAAAACTAGTTCTAACAGCCGTTTTATAATAATGCGAAAGTAATATGAGTACTTATACATACAAAAGCGCAAATTATCGGCGAATTCACGACATTAGTCGCACAAAAGACGCTACAGTGACCGCAATTGTAAGCGACAACGACTTAAAATTGGAATTCAATGGTAATTCCTGTTTAATTCACGACGACACGTAACATGATCTTTATGAATAAGATAATAAAGATCAATATGGACTGAATAAGGAGTCATCGTGAGACGTAGCGCATATAATGCATGATGATACAACCGAGAATTGTACCATATTAAGTCAATACGAATGCGATATGTACTGAATTTTAAATTCCGTTGGCAGTCAGAACTAAATGTTTAAACGTACGTGCAAACAATATTAATAACCGTTATTTTAGACGGACTATCCGCGAAAAGAGAAAAATTACTCCAACATAGATGATTAACCTGTCAAATGTTAATTTAAGATTAAAAATACAAAGATAGAATACAAAACAATAATCTTGTTAGGAATGAAATGCTATGTGTGTTTATTTATAAAGACTTTACACTTACAGATCGCCAGTAGCAATATATTTTCTTATATCTCTATTGCACCGAAACAAGACCTCAGCTGAGATTCTGCAAAAAATACAGACACGGTTTAATGAAATTATATAAGCAAATAATTTAAAAATGAAGATAACTCAGATAAAAACAGATTTTACAGTTCTGATTTTAATTACAACTTAATATTATCTGTTTTACGATCAGAAGATAACTTGTTGAATCATCTCTTAATAAAAACAGCAGTTACCATTGCAGTAGTTGAACTGAGCGGAACACATTGTCAAAGAAAAACAAAGAACAAACAAAAACACAACGAACAGAAAACAAAAAACAATGAACGTTTGTCTTATCAGAAAGCTAATCACTAGCGGCTGCAAAAAGATAAAGCGATTTTGGAGTTTGTTAATTGCGGTAGAAATCAAAAGATACATAACACAGGGTAGAGATGGTTTAATTTATCAGTCAATGGGTGGCCTTCGCGGATGTACATTACCGATGTATAAAGGTTACTTAGCAAAATGCATGAATTGTTCAAATCAGACACTTTCTACTGCATCGCGCACGCTTTTCTGCTCCCTATTCCGTATGCAGCAGAGATTAAAAATGCCAATCTATTCAGAAACATTTCTAGGTTCTAGCAAACCAATTTGAGGTAGCATTTAAGATTCACATCTCGTATTTATTGGATCGCGGCGGTGTGCCGCAAGGTAGTACACTAGGCCCATTTCTCTTCAAGCTTTGTTTGAACCAAACGTAACAATAAACGGTTTTGTTGGATTCCAGCGGAAAGTACACTTTACGGTACCGATTTAGCGCATGGATAAGTTTCTGCATGAATTCAATTACAATGGAGATCACTGACCCCACGTTGTATGCATTGCGGAGTTTATTGGCGATTGCTTGAGGAATTTAGCATAAATCTTACCAACTAATTATATATACTCGTTTAGTCAGTGGGCCTGATAACGCTGGATGTGCCAAGAAGATAAATTATTGCCCCACGTGACAAAAATTTACAATTAATCTTTTCCATATAGCATTCCGTTTTAGTCATAAGCATATAAACATATTTTGGCACATTTATATTATATCAATCGAAAAATGATACGTATTGATATATAAATGATACGTACAAACAGATTGACTTGTTTGTCGTTTCAAATACCCTTAGATTTTTTTAGTTAGTCTAAGAAACAGTGACATCCGATTTGAATGAACCTTGACCGTAAATAAGCAGGTAGCAGGTAGACTATCTTTCTATCTATCTATTTAAGTAGGTATAATCTAAAACTCTTCCATAATATATATTACCGTGTTCTTTATAAAACTCAAAAACTGTACATAATTTAACTGTACATATTCAACTGACGCTAGTTAAACTTAATGTACCGGATATATATATCCGTGGATATCCATTATCAAGATTTAAGATGCGGCACATCACTAGTTAAAATATATAGTTATACTATAGAAGTCAAATGAGTACAAATGTAACACGAGGCTACGAACTAAAACTAGTTGGCAAACTAAAAATAGAACTTTTCTGAGTAGTTTTTAAGTATTTACGTTCCAGGTATTATGGTCTTAGATCCTAGATAGCGCTAGACCAAATAAAGTGTTCTATAACAAACACGCTACAAAGAGATCTTATCTGAGTCTGTGTTGTACAAACCCAGTGTTATTGTATTTCTAACTGTCAGTTAAAATAAAAAAGGAGTAAAGTTTACTGACGTGTCGTTTTCGTTACCTAGAAGAGACTACAGAATTATGTTAAAAACAAAAATCGGACTGCTTAAAAGACTTTGATATCCACCCATACTCATTTGATACCCATTTCGTTATGATCCATAATATTTCGTCTAATCCCCCCTTTTTCTTCGTTCGCAGGCACTAAATTAAAAAATGTAGCCTATGTTACTCCAACTGACAAAATTATAACGACACTTCATATGTTAAAATCCGTCAAGCTGTTTAGGCTGTGGAGCGTGCCAAAGATATAGACATACATTCATACATACGCTCGAAAAACATTACCTTCCTTCTGACGCGTCGGGAAAATAATCTCCATGCTTAAAAAAGTATAGACCTGACTTCACCGCGTTGGTCTTATGACTATATTAGATTTTTTAAATAGACTAACTTAGTGCATCATAGTACGAATGCATACGATCTCTGCGGCTAAAATCTTCTCAATGAGTCAAAAGAAAGTCTATGTAATTTCAATGGTGATCTTCATATCATGGGACACACATGAGTAAAAGCAAATTTCTGATAGGAATGTCAGAATTAGCTTTATCGACAAAAGTATCAATTGAGTATCAAAAAAATCACTGAACATAGCTTTATTGCACATGTCACATACAAAGTATAAGTTCAGGAAAGTAATTTCCGAAGACCGGACTTTAACTAATCCAGTAAGTGACCTCCTTTTGAGAAATTGGTTAAAATTTCAAGTGTCGGAGCAAATCAGTCATGTCATGTAGAACAGACGTTAAATATGTATACGCGGAAACCGACGTTAAATTTTATTTTCTCATGAGAAGACATGAGTTCAAAATATGCGGTTAATGTCGTGGAACCGGTCGCACCAGGCTTTTTTATTTTGTTTTAAAACGGCCCGAGTTTGTTTTAAAACTATTTAATTTCTTCGTAGGTCAAGCACTCCGTTGCGGCGTTCCTTAATCCTTAGGGAGATTACACATCAGCGACAGTTCATGTCCGTTGCTGATAGACGCTGATAGTCGCTTGTCATCAGAGACTATTGCCGATAGTTGTCCTATATCGCCGTCTCTCGTTTATTGTCGCATATCATGCGCGAGTATGATCGGTTGAGTCATCTGCTGACTGTTGTTACCTGACAACTCAACAAGACAATTGTCAGCTTTGATTCGATGGTTGCTGATTGTAGACGGCAAGTTGACAATAATCAGCAAATTTTGCGGACGGCAAGCAGCGACGATTAATGAAATGTCGCACGTCTGTAACCTCCCTTAGATGCAGAAACGCGACTGTGGATCGTATGAGACGTTTCAACTTAGTTCTCGGGGATAGCGCCAACATCGCATCAGCTATTGGCACACCAGTTTTAAGTACCTAATCTTTTTGTCTGTCATTCTAGCCTTTTTTATTGTTTGGAAGTAGCAACCGAGCATGCAGTCCACCTGATCGTAAGTGCCACTGCCGCCCATGGACATCTGTGATCAACTCCAGCCAAAATCAAAGTCCTAGCTATGGTTGACCACGGATGCATTGCTATCCCTGAACGCCTCGGAAAAGTATATAGCCTTTAGCACACCCTTCAAACTACACAACAGAGCTTAACACTGCTGTTATAAGGCAGAAATAGGTGTGACGGTGGTACCGCCAGAGTCGAAGCAAATAGAGTTCTTCCACATTATAAACATGTACAATATTAAATAGTCATTTAAATCAATAACATGAAATACATATTAAACCAACTCTGCCTAAAGCAGTCCCATTTCAAGCCAATTTCAGATGCGCTGCTACCATAGAGTTATTATACTTAGAATAGAGGAGGTAGACCTGTGAGTTCGAGTGTCCAGAAAATATTAAAAAAGGGAAGATGAGTGACCTATACTTTGACTTAGACTAATATAGGTAATCTAATATAGGTAGACAGATAGGTAACCTCATTTGATTTCTCTGTTTTTTCGATCGACACATTTATGCTAGCTCGCCTATTCTATGCATAATAACTCTATGGTTGCTACTCTTGAGAACCAATATTGACTTTAGTTTATAAATAACTCACTCTCGGTTTAATATGGTAGTCTTTATACTCAACTAGACAAACTCCAAAAAGGTCTAGATTTAAATAGCATCTAGGAAGTTAATGAATAATGAATTACATGTATATTATTTGCAAGTCAATTTATATTGAACGGATATATAGACTTTGTTTTGATCGAAATCACAGATCATAAAAAAGTAGGTAAAACGCAGCATTATAAAAACGTCAATTGTCAGCCATAATAGGCATATCTAGCTTCTCAATTAAGAACATGAATTATAAAAAAAAACAGATAAAGCATATAAATGGAACAAAACTGAAACTTAAATATTAATAACCTATTGTTAATTTTTATTATTGTCTATTTAAATTACAACTAACTAATCTGAACACGGTTTTTATAAAAATAAACTGATTTTTGTTTGTATAAAAAATACTTCGTTCAGTAAAATTGCAACAATTGCAACAATAATGACGACATTTGATTTTTTTAATGGCAGGCCATTATTTACTTTCCATTTGGATATTCGTATCCCGCTTTCCGTTACAATATTCTAAATTTAATTTGTATTTCACATATCATCCAATGATAGTAGACACTAGAATAACATACACTACCAACGTACACACACACACGTATACACATGTACGCAAACACGCGTACACACACACGCGCACCCACAACCAACAACATACATATATGCAAACATATGAAGATGGTAGAATCCTTCGTGGTTCGACGCCAACAGCACCACCGTCACAGCTATTTCCGTCTTGTAACAGCAGTGTTAGGCGCTGCTGTGTTCTGATCTGAAGAGTGTGATAAGGGAAAAATACTTACCTATTAGAAGCGTTCATACTTAGTCCTCAAAGGTAGTAATGCATTTGTGGCTGACCTCAGGTAGGACTGTAATCTTATCTGGGGCTGATTACAGATGTCCATGGGCGGCAGTGGCCACTCACCATCTGTTGGGCTGCAAGCGCGTTTGCTACTTCCATAACGTTAAAAATTCAACGTAATATTTCTACACACGTAGAAAAACTTCGTATTAACAAAATTAATAATCGAGTGAATGAACCTCGATTCATGTTAATATTTTCAAGGTTCAATTCCAGTTAACTATCGGCTAAATGTTAATGAAACGTGTTAAGCCAAGTCGGTCATGAACTTGAACTACAAGAAGTGCAGCCTACTTTAATCTCGATGTGACCTTACGTTGAAACTTATCATTGCCTGCGACTTCGTTTGTGTTGTGTTACCATTTATTTTATTAAATGGTTTTTAAACATGAACACCAGCGGTCGTAACAATAAAAATAATAGAAACAGTGGATCGAGCATTTTATTAAGCTCTTTAAAGATTCTGAAATTAACAAGTCGCGTCTCGGTAGGTCCATGGTTTGATTCCCAGTCTCCCCTGCTCCTTCAAAGCGATTAAGGTAATATATAATAAGTATCACTTTATTAAAAGGGTGGATGGATATATTGAAAAACCTCGAGAGGAAACCTTCACGACTGTAAGCCCTTAAAAATATTGTCAAGGGTGTAAAGTCTATAAATTCACACAGGGGCAGTGCGGCGAACTAGTACCTAAATCCCTCTTAGAGGTAAAAGATAGGGTTTAAGGGTAGAACTCAATGTGGTTCGTCTCCAGTGAAACCATCGCCACACTTATTTCTGCCCAATAACAGCAGTGTTAAGCGCTGCTGTGTTCTGGTCTGAAGGGTGTGGTAAGAGACATATTTATCCGAGGCGTTCCAACTTAGTCCTCAGGGGTAGCAACGCATCTGTGGTCAACCTAACTTTGATCTTGTCTGGCGTTGATCACGAGTGTCCATAAGCGACAGTGGCCACATACCATCAGGTGGAGTGCATGCTCCTTTGCTACTTCTAAACTATAAGATAACTCTCACCTGCACAGCAGTGCGACCGTAATGGATTGCCAAGATTGTATATCCCAACCTACTAACAGATCGGAACACGACCTCAACTGAGAAGATCCGGCAAGAAACAGCGATCTTATCTTTATTTATCTTTTTTGTAATCATTACCAATAATATAAATGCTGTAAAAAGTAATTTATGTAAATGTAATCATAATGCTGCAAGATTCCAAGCGTTACTATAGCTAGCTGTATTGATGATTAATAGCTCGTAAATAATCTATTTATAGATTGTAAGAAAGAAATGCAGAGAAGGAAAATTTGTAGAATTTCTTATTTCAGCGGCAAAACCGCCATTTTTGTTTGTGACTTATACCCGGAGTGTAGCGTTGCTGTGTTTTGGTTTGGACAGTGTGGTCAGGGACACGAGGCGTTCAAACTTAGTGCTCATGGTTAGCAACGCATCGGACATAAGGTAGTATTACAATTATATTTGAGGTTGATAACTTGTCATCGGGTGCACTGCAAATGTACCTGGGAGCACGGTAGTGCCCTCGCCAAGTCGAGCAGTGTTGTTTGTTGTTATAACGAATTAAAGTAGTAGACAAGTCACAATGGTCGAAATATTTTCAATTTATTGTTTTATTTTGTTCAATTTAATATATATTTTGCAACACAATTCTACATAAATATTATCCATTAAAAAGCTTCTTTGCATGAACTTTCACGTATGCCTAATGTCATACTCCTCTTTCCGCGCAATATTCAGAAAACGGTACCGCAAAATTTTCGCTTCACGTATTAATATATAGATTTTTATCTTTTGTCTTTTCATTT
This sequence comes from Telegonus apastus, assembly GCA_018250635.1. Classification (NCBI taxonomy): domain Eukaryota; kingdom Metazoa; phylum Arthropoda; class Insecta; order Lepidoptera; family Hesperiidae; genus Telegonus; species Telegonus apastus. The sequence goes on along the minus strand of DWNY01000967.1, from coordinate 1,095 downwards.
TTCGAAATAGATGTGTTTTTTACATGTAATTTCGTTAAAGTTGTTAAACGTATAAAATTACAGTTATAATATGTATGTCGTGTTACATTTGGCCGATGTCTCTACATTAAAGATTTCGAACAAAAAATTATATGGGGGTATTTGTTAGAGCAACCGAAGTAACAGAAAATAGTTTTTAAAAGTTTTGTTTACCTGTTTGTCTATGTGGTTGTACTCGCATCAATACAAAATACTGTGTGGAACTGAACCGATGTATTGCTAGAAGTCCAACTTCAATTATAGGGTAATATAATATATTATTGATTTTTCACCCTTTAAAGGGTTATATAGGGGATGAAAGTTTGTATGGAAATACGCCAATTTTGATGCAAGCTCGATGAAATATAGTAACTTAACTTAACTTAATAAGAAGAAAGAAATAATGCAATGAGGAAAAGAAGAAAGAAATAAGTTTTTTGAGTACACTTAAACTTAACTATAGGTATTTTACCGTTTTTGAAAAATCATCCCTTATTATCATGATCTACATTTAATTAGAAAGATCTAGACCTTGGAGATATCGCCGTAGTCAGCAACATGTATGTAGGTATACTGCGTGTTGCTACTCGAACATACGAACGTTTTCTTAGAGATCATATCTTATCGTAATTATAATAATCGCTAATAATCCGCGACGCGTAACAATTCAACGCATTCATGAATATTTTTTCATATATTTCATATATTCAACATTAATCATTAAGTTTTTAACCGTGTCTTTTCATTAAATCACTTACAATCAAATCAATTCAATTATTTAGAAGCATGGCACCCAAAACTACATCCCTCTACAGTATATAATCATATAATAAACATTTGATATTTTAAATCCGCTTAGTACTAATATAATAATAACGCTTTCTACACTCATAGCTCCACACTAGGATTTTCTCCTGTGTCGTGGGTGCCATGAAAACACACAAAAACGAATACACAAACACCTAGACCCAGAACAGAGATCTAAACTCATCATTGAGACATCTGTCTGGCCGGGGATCGAACCCGGAACCCACTGCGCGTCAGACCGGTATGGTGACCGCTCCGCCACGCGGGTCG
>DWNY01000966.1:0-13881 GCA_018250635.1 Telegonus apastus | reverse complement strand
CTCCCGCTACCACGGATCACTCATTGCTGCCTGCAACAAACACAGAATATATCTAAGTATATCCAAACACACCATTTTACACACACACTTGCACTTTTTTTTATTAAAAAATCCCTTTCATTTGATATAAATATAATGGTGCATAAATATAAATGATCCGCCATTTTGGGGAGTCCACCATGTTGGATTTAGAATGACGACACTGAGCTAATGGTTTTTTGCCACCGTCAATCCATTACGCGCCTATTAGTGGGCACAGGTGTTAAAAGAATAATATTATAATCATTAGGTCATAGTTCATAACATATCACGCAAGCCTTTTGAGGCTTCTAATAACCGTCAAAGCATTTGATTAATCATTTCTTACATGCACATAATTTAAAAATGCCTAGGATTCGAACCCTACTGGTCAGACGTTCGATTTCGTTATTTAATTCCATTCACTACTAAGGTTTTACCCATGGGATAAAAAATAATAATACTATAGTGCTTCGTGGATTGCGAACTCTATATTTTTGGGGTTGATTATATATCTAAGGTTTGCAATGATTGCAATGATTATAGATAACTGATATCCATCTAACACAAAAATAACTGGCCCAGTGTGAGTCGAACTCGCACAAGTATCATTGTACCACATTTTTTTTAAATTTAGTGTTTTTTATCACAACAGCTATCTGTTTATAATGCACTTGGAATATACAAAGTGTCCACCTATTACGGTTTTATAGGTAAACAAAAAAAGGCAAAATTACCGATTTCTGTTTTTTTTTTCATTTTTAGGACCTGTTTGTTGTTATAGTGCGTCTTTTACCCTTTAGGTACGGAATTCTAAGCACAGTAGATAATGTTTCAAACGCAATATTTATTTGACAAAAATAAAGTTAGCGTCTTTACACACCGGCCGTCACAAAAATGTGAAAATTTTACAAAGATTGCTCGCACGCGATTTCGGCCGTAAAACAATTTATGTTCACAAGTCTGATGCCAATTTTTAGCTCAATTACTCGTACTCCGGTGCATACGATGTGGCATTGAGATGAAACGAGTAGTTATATGCCTAATACGTGAAAACTCCAATTAGACAATCACTCGGAGTGCCCGGTAGGTACGTTTACATAACGTGACGCGTGTAAATAAACAAGGAACAAGTTTACCCGACTGTTTCCCCGTATTGAAATCTACACTACTATTTTCTTTATATACATGTGACGCATTAAGTCTGCCTCAATGCTTTTGATTCATAGTCAATTTAAATACGGTTTATATTTTTCCGCACGCCATTGTAATCCGGTGCAAGTGTATGTAGTTAATTAACGAGAACTGACATCGATAGCAAAAATTTTGTTATTATCACTAGGATGACGATATATATTTTAGGAATATCACCTCTTGGCTAGAATCTTACCGAGGTCACAAAGTAAAATAAATTGTTAGATTTGTTTTGTGCATTCAAATAAACTGCAATAGAGCAACATTTTTTAATCACATCAATTATAATGGATTTGTACCATTTTATTAAATTACTTTCTAGAGGAAACTCATAGGAAATACACAAAAACAATTACCAGAGAGGTACTTAAAATAACTATGCATGACAGCGATCATCTGGAGAACTGAACATGGTATCACAAAACACAGTTTTTTCCTAAGAATATATCATGTACATAAGTAACACCATTTAAATTGGTACTTAAGATATTTTAGTGATTATATTTTGAAGAGGTATATTTACTGCACTTTTTAAAAAAAACTTATTAAAATTTATGTCGTAGATACCTATTTCCTATTGTTTAACTGATACCTTATTTCTAATAATGTGTTAATTGATTAACACTAATCTAATAAAAAAAAATCATCTCATATTCCATAGCCCAGGGAGATTGCTTTAAAAGGAATACCTACGGTTATTACAAAACCGGTTTCTAAGCAGTCATTCGTGATGTCTCTCGTTAGTCACAGTCACAGCCACCTAAATTCCTAAGTGTTTGTCCTGTAAATAAGTTTAATCGTATCAATAGATCCGGGATAGGACGGTTTTACAATCGAAAAATGGTTACGTGATTCAACATCTCGTGGCACGTTTAACAATACAATCAAGGCCAATGGTCAAAACTCTCATTCATGAACCTGTCAGTTCCAAATGTAACGTTACTAATGTAACTATATAGGTACATAATATTCATAATAATTATATGGTATTGTAACCATTTTAATGATTCATACATACTCGTAAGTCTCAACTGTGAAGGCCCAATACCACTTTTTGATGCTTTGATATAAAATTATATATGACTCAATCCTAGAAACACTTGTGGACCAAGTTTTTTAGCTTTTAAATCAGACGAAACTTTACTTTATTATTATGTGCTACTTAATGGCTACTGACAAATAATGTGTGTGATAAGGGTGGTGAAGTCGTCAAATATCATATGAAATGTATTGTTACAAAATTTCATGACATGTTAATGGGAAATATAAACCGAATTATTAACATAAAAATAATGTGTTCATAATTGCATCACGCAATCTACACTCAAACGGATTCACATAGTAAAGACAGTTTCAAATAAGCAAAAGCACCCTAACAAGAGTTCATGGAACTTTAATCGATAACAGCTCTTAAGGAAAACCATGATGAAAACGCGCTCTTACTCGTATTTACTGCTTACTTACTAACCTAACCCACATTTCATACTAATAAGTGCAAAGGTACCAGAGAGACGAGAAAACCGCACAAAAATTTTACTCGGGTTAGCGAGCACGAAAATATTTAAAAGTTGTTAGTGGTTAGTTCAAACAAACACAAACTGTTAACAGATGGACAAAAATTTTAACGGCCTATTTTAGTTGGTGTCTTGCTGTAATTTATAAATGAGTCCATTGCACATTGTTAGTTTTGTTATTTTAATTTTGGATTTTTTAATATTTATCACGATCAAATCTATTTATATAGGTATATTTTTCTTTCATAATAAATGAAAAGAAGACAAATATTGTACATTTTCATATTAAGTATGATTTTCGTTTATATCATAATCTATTTTATTCCCGTTGATTTATAACTTCATACATAACGCTTCAAATTTTAATGGCGCGATACATATGTATATATGTATAGTCTTAAACGCTGGCACAAGGGCTTGAGAGGTAATATTAAGCCGAGTGCTAGTTACAATCTCCAGCCTCCTCTTTAAGTAACTTTGTGCCTTTTATCATGATAGAGCATGCCCTAAACGATGTTTCTCAGATACAGTAGGTACGCTACTTTTATAACTAATATAACTATAATCTTTTAACGCACATCATTATCTGTAATAAACGTTATTACTAATAATCGAAATTTCACAAACTACTTTACCCTTATTCTACGTACGTATTTCAACAATCGCGACTTTAACCTCGCTAATCCGTTCGCGTGAATCGAATTTTGCACTTTAAATAGACCTGTTACTTTCCGTAATAATACAAAATTGGACAAATATAGTAACACATAACTACTTGGCATCACCGAGATTGTCAAGAATGTGCAAAAAATATGGAGTAAAGATCCTTTGTTCAAATGGATTTACCTACTAAATTAAATACACCCGCAATTAGGAATAAACCAATGATATTATTATACGAGATTATGTCATCCAATCACAACTAGTTTCATGTCTTCAACAAAAAGAGGAAAACCACTGATGAGTAATATCTGTAGCACGTAATAGATACATGTTCCATACAATTAATAAAACAGTTTTATCACGAAGTCAATCAAATAGGTACTGTATACAAGAACTTTAATTTATACGAACAGCGATTCGGCTACATTCTACAATAAATTTCGTTGAAAATATTTACGGATTTACTTTTAATATGCCATTCAATCTCCGCAAATCTGGTAAAATATTTTTCTGGGGAATACAAAAATATTATCATATTATATGCCTTTGAATATAATTATTAGGTTGTTTTAATCTATAAATGTCCGCCTAAGCCTATATACCTACTATAAAAAGTCAGCACCATCTCAGAGAACACGCACGTCCAAATGATTTTGTTAAATATGTCAAAATATCAGTGTTTTAACAAAGCATAGTACATTGATTTCTATACTAATTGCATAAATAATATATAGAATAGTTTCTAATTTGTACATTATTTTAAAATATCTTCATTTATACGGCGAGATATTATGAAGCGTGTACCTTGCGGTCTTAAAAAATCCAATTAATACTGCTTTTGATATATTTAATAACCAATGCGGTTCATTGCTACCTATTATAAATGTCTGTGATTAACCTCAAGTATGATTTGAGTTCTAACTGAGGTCAACCACTGCGCGAACCAGCAACTCGATCACATCTAGCTGTAACGAACACTAGCTTTACTCAAAATTAAAGTAACTAAGATGATGTCACTCTATACTTCATAGGTAGGCAAAATATTAAATAACTTACCTAGATGCTGTAAGTAAATAGGTACTAAAATTTTGCGCTCTCAAAACTAAAATAACTATAATAAAATAAAATATTCAGCAATGAATAACGTACTTAAATACTATAAGTGACATACAGAGCAGGAACGTTATCGATTCACTGCTTATTTTTTAATGCAAATCAAGGCCATGGTAACTTTTGCTTGCAGAGATGGTACTTGCGAATTTAATACGTGGAACGAGATGACTTTTAAGAATCATTGACTTTTAACATGAACAGTTTCTTGAACTTTACAAACTATATTGTACAACCTATGATTGTACTACGTAAGCACAAGTAAGGTAAGGGAGATACCTACATAGGTACAAAACATTTCAATTACATGGTTTTCTGCTTCTGTGTAGAAATTATAATACAGAATATACCAATGTAGCCTGAAGTTTAATAACAGATGAGGTAATTTTACCTACTTAGAAATTCAAGGTTTGCTATAATTTGGTTTTTATAGGTTTTCCGACCAAATAAATATTTTGAAATCCGATTCTTCGCCTGGACTATTTTCAAAACCAACCAACTATCGCGCGTAGCGTAGAACAAGCGCCGAGAGGCTGAGTCTACCGAATGGAACACTCATTGACTCACTCACTCACTCGCTCACTCACTCAGCACTTCAAAGGGCTTGCATTTAAAAAAGGTAGTCAGAAGTTAAGGACCAAATTTCCTGGTACATTTGACGCTAAATCGATTTTCTCTACACTTAGAGGTTGTTACCATTAGGAACCTTTACAGGTTACTATTACAGGCGACAACAAGTACTTCTAACATTTATCTGTTTACATTACACTAGGTGATTACAACTCTTACCCAATAAAAACGATTGATATCTATTGTGTAAATCTTGGGTAAAGCGTTTTATATGTCTACATATTATATACTCTGTACTAATAAATCTGTCTATAATAAAGAAGCCCACTTGCTTATTTGCCAGAGAACTATTGTAAAAACCACAACTTTATTAGTCGCGCTGGAAATGCAGGTTCAAATTGAATACGTCCTTTATGAAGGGAGGGATCCTGTGACGAATCAGAAGTGTTTTGTATTACGATTCTCCAATCAACGTTGCGCGCTGGAACAAGTTTTTCATAAACAAATTGAATAGATAGGATCAACGCTGAACCCCGACAGAAACGCTCTATTGTCTGCGCCAACAATAGCAAAAAATTGCTTATGAGTTCGTGTCTTGACAAATATTGTTAAGATTCAATCGAGAGCAATTTCGTAAAATGACAAGGTCGGACCTTCCCACTATTATAGAAATTCTCTTTTGCTAGTTTTTAGCATTTTTGGGAGAAATTTTGATATAAAACCAAATGAATGTATAAGGTTGACGGAACGTACTGCGTACTAATAATACACAGATACAAACAAATCAAAAGTAATCAAAACATACCTATCAGAATGAGCACGTATTTTAATGATGTTTTTTAGTATTATAGAGAATGAGTTCTCTTACCACGTGCAAAGCAAATTATTCCGAGAAACAGGATCCTACGGGATAACATGAAGTACGGACTCGTAACTTGACACGACAAACGAGGACGGGAGCATCAACATGTTAATTGCCACAGAAAAATCGAATAAGTAACAAAATCTTCTTTAATCTGTACATAAAGCACACCACATTATACTCGTAGCCATTTTAAAGTGGAAGCTGACATCAAAATGGAAATAAAAGAGCAAAGCCACAAATAAAACGGAGTGAAACGGGCTAATTTTTATCTAATATATCCTCGGACGTAGCTCGCCGCTACTGAGAAGCTATTTTCAGTTAATTTAAAATAGCTAGTTTGGATCAATATGTAAGCTAGATGGCTGGACAAAGGGTTCTAAATCTAGTTAAAATATTCTTGACGGTGGTGGAAATTTCTGTCGTTCGCTTACGACAATACCAACGCCACGCCTATTTCTGCCTTATAGCATCAGTGTAGCGCTGCTTTGTTCTATTTGGAAGGGTGTGGTCATGCAAATTTTAATGCGTTTAATCTTTAGCTTACAATTGTACCTTTTAAATAGATCCGTAATGGATTCTAAGTCCAGTTACAATTTTAATGTCTTGTAATGCTGAAGATGAAATCAATAATATGTCTAAACGTGACATTTGATGAAGTCCATTTGACTGATGTAACCATCAAGAAGTATATGTATTGACATTATATGTCCACCTACATATTTGGCCCTTTGTTAATATATAACTGTAGATTGAGACAGACAGACCAAGATGGTTGATATTGGCACCCGAAAGTTTTGTGCTATGACATAAACTATTTTTCTGGTTGTTATATTAATGTACATCGTTTTATGTGCTAGTTGGTATGCCTTAGTAAATAAGTAAATTCTATTATAATTCTGCGAGAGGCCTAATAATGTTCACTGCAATTCGCTATCTTTTCTCTATAAATACGTATCTATAGTAATCGAACATTAAATGGTGTGTTCTTTGACTTACGAAATCAGCTGAAAACTTTTTTCCATTATGACAGTAGGTACCTACCAACAACACCAATCGTTGTAATGATTTTCTAGCATTGAGTTTCTAAAAGTTTGACAAGCAAAGTAAGAAATCAAACAAAGGCTTAATAATTTATATACTTAGTCACAGTCACGTTTTTCCTGAAATTGTTGCGGCCAATGACTTTCCAACTCGGACCGTATAGCTGTAATATTCAACTTGCATCCAGATACCATTCTTAGGTAGTAGTAATAATTACCTACTATATATTACCAGGACAGATAAGTAAATAAGGTGTGTGCGATTACCATAACAATAAATTTAAATTGAGTAAGCTGTAAATTTTAGTCTCAATGTACAATACGAATATCTACATATATCTTTTAGGTACATCTCTATTATAAAGTTCCTGTTACATACTCCAGAAAATTGAAAAATAAAACTAAACCTGATACACGAATAATAGAAAGATAGACAGAAAGTAATAAAACACAGTAATAGTACTTATGCAATAATTGACACTAAATTCCTACTTACCATTAAGCACTGGATAATCAGAACAGTACCTCAAACTCAAGTCGCTAGCTTCTACCAACGAGCTAACTACTAACCTGACATTAAATTAACAAAAGCACATCACAGCATCACTACACTATAAAAGGTTCCACTTCGAAGCTTCCAACTTAAAACAGTTTATCTAACAAAACACAGACGCAACCTGGCCTGACCCATAAAAATAGCACAATTTTAACTTATCTTGGCTTCTACACCAAATCGTTAATATTTTGTATACGTGTCATACGCCTATTATTGTCATAGACCAATATGTCACTAAATAAAAAAAAAATTTACCATACAAATGTATAATTCATTCATCTCAAGAGCTTTAGCACGAACGTCACACACGGTTTTTATTACAAGTCTGATTACCTATAAACTTTGTACTGTAATTATTAGTGTTTTTACATTATACATAATCACGTAGCACAAACGCGATAGTGTTTACTTGTTGAAAGATAGTATTTTTAGGGTAGAAGTGGCAGAAGGTATGAACGGAAGGCGTGGTTTTAGCAATAGTGTATCTTTCTATTTGAATGAAACCTAACGAGTCAGTCTTCTCATAATGAAACTGTGAGTGACCCCATCCGTTGAGTCAAGTATGAACATGTTCAATCTAACTGCTCACGGCCTTGGCTCTGTTAAATACCTACAAAGATAACGATATATATTAAACTTGATAAAGTACCTACAATCGGAAATCGGAGTAACTATATGTATACAATATAACAATGATAATGACGAGTTGTGTTTTTATAATAACTTTTTCTTTAGCCAGAATCTGACATACCTAATTTAAATTCTCTATTTACTGTAAGTAGATATACAGGACGAAGAATATTTCAAACTAGCTGCGCAGGCGAACGTTGTTCTGCCATTTGTATTTAGGAGTTTGCCCGTGAGACAGTTATGTTTATACCATAACGCCAACTAGTCCACTAAGCTAGAACTATTCGCGTATATACAGAATTCGACCTAAGAAAAGTTACTTGATTTTGAACTTTAATATCTTTTGATAGAGTGGATCGATTTTGATGAAATACATCCTAAATGTTAAGTTAAGACTCGTACTATGAATATATCTGCATTTCCATGAATTCAATCCCGTTGTTTTGCCGGTAAGTAATTTTAAACACACAGACAGCGAGCGCGAGTTACATTCTTATTATATATACAGATGACAATGGGCGAATATTATTAATTACATCCGAAAAAACTCACCTGTATTACATATGTGATTTGCCAAAACTCATAAAGTAAGATTCAATTACCTATGAAACATGTTCGATTCTTCGAATGATAGTGTTTCGACTCATTCGTATGGCTAAAAATATTTTTAGTTTTTAGTACTTACCTACCTATAAATAAATGCATAACTTTTGATTCGCCATTTCATATAAAAAGATTAGTCCAATAATATATGCACTCTAAGATAGTGTTTCTAATCTATATATTAATACGTGAAGCGAAAATTTGTGGTACCATTTTTCGAATATTCCGGGTACAGAGGAGTATGAGAGTAGGCATACAGGAAAGATCTTATGGAGAAGATTTTTAGTAGACAATATTCATGTACAATTGTGTTACAAAATATATATTAAATTAAACAAAATAAAACAATAAATTGTCAATGTTAAAAGATATCGTCAACTATGTCAGGTGTCTATGTCAAAAAATGCGTTATTTCTTATAATACAGCTTAATCTTATTTCCCCTAGTTATTTTTTTAGTTTTTGTATGGTTTTAATTTTGGTCAAATTTCGACCATTATGACTGGTCTACTAGTTATGCAAAATAAGTAAGCTGGAACACTTGGAACATGTTTCCCAACGCCGAGCCAGATCCAGCCAGCCAACCAGCCCACGGCAAAGTTTTATAACAATGCACCTAAACACACAAGTATTATATTCTTTAGGAATTAATTATGACTATATGAAAGATAATCAATCAGATATGGAGAGTGAATATGTTATATAATTATGTAATTTGATAAAAAATAGTAAAGTATGTACCTATAACAAAAAAAAAAACTGTGATTTGGACGCGCCAGATCAATTACATTTTTGTGTTGCCACCTGAACTACTGTATTATTGTTTTAATTAACTGGAATAGTTTAACTTTTATAGGTAACATAAAAACCTTATATTAATAATTAGTTTAGCTAATATTTTACGAATCAATCAAATTAACATACTGAATGTAACATTAACTAACACAAACCTCATATAAATCACACATCCTGTCTTAAATTAGGCAAGCAGGATAAATCCCCTACAAGTACCTTAAATCATAGGCACTTGCCCGCTGATTAAAAACATTATCTAGATGTATGAAACAAGATAACCAAAGGACAGTCACACACAATAATATATTGAGTGTTGCGTTATATTAGTGTACCATCTCGTAACTAGGGTTGCTACCTTTTATTTAAAAAATAGGTTATATTCCTTACAAAAAGGTACCTACCTCGTATTTTAGGAAAAAATCTGTATAATAAGAATGTAATTCGAACTCGCTGTCTGTGTGTTTAAAATCAGTTGGCACCAAAACTACTATGAAATTCAAGGAAATGCAGATATATTTATAGTAAGTATCTTAACTTAACATTTAGGCTTTATTTATTTAAAATTGATGCGCTCTATCAAAAGTTGTTACAATTTGAAATGAGATGCAACTTTTCTTACATCGAATTAACCACGTACGTGGATATAGTATTTCTACAGTATTGGGCTAGATGGCGTTATTGTACAAACATCACTGACTCAAGAACGGGCATTTAAACCAAATGGGAGAACAACGTTCGCCTGGTCAGCTAGTGTATCCTATTTTCGTGATACCACTATTCACGCAAGTGAAAGTCTCATCTCTAAAACCTATAATTCATCATCGAGATGCTATAGTATGTACCAAAGTACTAGAGAAGACACTGCAAACCGCTGTTGTGTCCCGTGCAACAGCGGTTGGCCGCACTGCACTCGGTCGCGTAATGCTATTTTCCTATGTAAATGTAAAAAGATTAGTCCAATATTATAGTCAGAGACTATTCTTTGCGGATAACATGCATACCACTTTGTAGCAAATCAAGCGCTGCAGTTATTAAGGATATTCTAAACAGTATTATTATTGTTTCAGCGCTACAGCGCCTTTAAGTTTTAAAATACAAAAAAGGAACACGATTTACGTTTCAAGTAGCTTCTCTAGTACTTTAGTACATAGTATCTCAATTTAATTCCTAGTATTCTTCGTACTACAATATATAACTAGTACAATTTACAAATTACAATATTAAAATAGTACCGGTGGCAACCCTACTAGTAACTAACCATATTAGGCACGCGTGTAGCATAACTAGTGACGCACACAGATCGTGTAGATACAAACATTGCCCAATCGTAATAAAAATGGACATCAGAGGTACAATTTGACGATAAATATTCATCCGAAAGTAAGAAATCGCGCATTGCCTATTTCTATAATTTCAATTTGTAAACCATTTGAAACGTATCCAAAGTCATACAGGTTCAACATCGTTAGCAACACCTTCTTCAGCGTCATGGATACGAGTAAAAGGTTACAAGTGTAACACCAAGAAATTTACAATAGTTTTTACCTATTATGATATATCATTTATATCATTACTCCTTATTAAACGACTTCCCAAAGGAAAGAGGTTATCTATTCGTCACGTATATATATTTTTTAATATTTACTCAGAGCATAAACTAAAAAAAATTAAAACGACGTATACATAAACAAAGGAATATCTATAGAACAAATGAAAATTAATCCCTACTTGGTATTGGAATAGATTATAACAATGAGTTCATTTAAATATTTTAGGTTTATAGGTAGGTATTAAAATTCTTGAAAGTTGAAGTAATAACATGTTTGTTTCTACGATGATTCATTCAGTTCTACTTGAATTGTTAGCGCTTGCAACAGTATTCAATGCATAAAATGTATCAATGAATACCTAGTTGTACGGAAACGAACAAACCACATTATTCAGGTTTTTAAAAATATAGTATAGTAGTTAGACATTTATTATATCCATTTAAACATTATAGTGATAATAATCATATTGATGTTATTTATAGGTGGGCATAAATACTATTACTGTATACCTACATATGCCTACAATTTTAATACAGAATGCACACTTTTGGTGAAGTTACGAGGTCGGAAGTCCAAGTGTATTTAATATGCGGTTAGCTTTAGCGATACGAAATTTTAAAAGAAGGATTGTGACATCACAGAACAGGTACAATAGATTAGATTGAGTCGTGCCTCTCGACGTCTCTGAGAGGTACGACTCTCAGAGACATGTGCGAGTTCGTAAACTTCACACACCTTTGAAAACGTTTTTTAGAACTCTCAGGCGTGTACGTTTACTCACGATGTTTTCCTTAAACTTAAGACGCTTGTATAATTATGCCCACAATTAATTTTAATGTTTATCATCTTCCGTTTCTTGGCAAAAGATGGTGCTACGCTAAACCTAACGCTACCCTAATTCACGCTATTGAAGCTTTAAACATCTTTCGTAATTATATAGAACCTCAATGTATGATAACATCGCCTAGACACTAAGCCCTTGTTTCTAGCAAAGGCAAATCAATTCCAACAGCTTAATAGTTTAATATTCGATAGCCCTTCTTCGGTAGCCATTTCTTGTACCAAAAGATGAGTGAGAACTGAAAATCGCTTTGTACGTAAATTATACTAGAACGAAATCTGAACCCATTTTCATGCTAATATGGGTACCTAGTTACCTACCTAATTCTATGCTGTTCAATTTATAACAATAAATAAAACTGAAAAAAATGTGCATATTAGCGTAAATGTATATATTTTTAGATTAATGATGTAAGTAAGTTTATTAATATTGATTTTAAATGAGCTCTTTATAGTTATTCTCAGTGCTATTCATGCACAGCGTTACGTAAAATTACACCTGTTTGCTAAGGCAAAGACAGTCGGTTGCTGTTGGTACTTGCTGCGACCCAACATAGGTAGTGTGGAAAGTGAGAGATACTTATCTGAGCCCTGGAACTTACTCCTCACTGGTAGCAAGGTAGCAACGCATCTGTCGTCAACCTTAGTTACGACTCTGATCTTGGGGTTGATCCATTCAGGTCGACTACATGCTTGTTTGCTACTTCTAAATAAAAAAAAACATGACCAAAAAATTGCCTAAAGAACGATATGGTGCATTCATTCAAAAAGCCGTTTAAAAACAATGGCTAATGCAATTACACAGCGAATCTTTTTACTTAAGCGCCTGTTACAGATGACGCGCGCAGACTTCCGGTGAGAAAAATTCTCAACCTGTTATGAAGACAGTATCCCGAACTTGGGTGGCATTGCGATGATTCGACTTTTAGCAAATTAATTTTTGCAGAATTATGTTCTTACAATAAAGTACTATTTGGGGTTCCGTAAAATTTTGCATATGGTACAGAACTCTGCGGGTACGAGTTCGATTCGTACTTGGTCAATTATTTCTGTATAGGTACATTAGAAATAGGAAACACCAATGTATATTGAAAAATAGGTTTATGTGGTCAATCAATATGCCAAAAAATAAACAATTGTAGTTATATGCTTGGCTACAGAGTAGATATACCTCTGATACCTATGTAGTATGATCTTGACTGAAGTAAACAAAAAATGACAGAAGCAGAAAGTGCATTAAGTCACACCCATGTGTATAAATTATTGCTCTATTTGCTTACCTACTTTCTCCATGGAATGAGTGTAATAGCCTTACTTGAACGATGACATGATATCAGTAATTAAATTAATTATTATAAAAACATAAAACCTGGATGCTTATTTATGTACACAATTAACAGAAAAGGAAGTACCAACTCTGAAAATATCAAGTAGGTATCTACTTGTACTATATGTTGGTGGTAAACATAGTTTTGGTAGGTTTTTCTTTAATAAATGCTAGTGGACCCGCCGCAATTGTCTAAAATCGACCATTATTAAAAATAAATTTGACACCTTACACCCAAATAAAAAATAAAGTTCTATATGTATCTTTTGACTGTGCATTAAAAAAAACATTAATTATAAGAGATTTGTTGTTGTTAAGCTGCATTTAAAATAAATAACGCATTTTTACCAGACTGCATCAGAAGGTGTAATGTTTTTTAAGCATATATATTTATGTCAATTTCTTTGGCACGCCCTACAGCCCAAATGGCGTGACAGATATTAACATATGAGGTGTTGTTAGAATCATCTCAGTTGTCATAGTAACAAAGGCTATACAATTATTAGATAATGGTCCCTGTGAATGAAGAAAAAAGAGGGGAAGGAAAGAAATATTTTTGTATCATAACAATATGGGTATCAAAGTCAATTCATTTCAAGAAGTCGGG
>DWNY01000965.1:0-13886 GCA_018250635.1 Telegonus apastus | reverse complement strand
ATTAAGTACCAAAATTATTTAATTTTATTAGAAATTAACTCTGACGTCACGAACACCAGTAGTTTTGGAAATCAATTTTATTTATACGAGTAGATACATACTTTTATAGTGAGTATGAACTTCAAGAACATAAACATCAGGTAACCTACATGCTGGTTTGCTACTTCTTAACAAATATAAAAATAAATAAAATTGAAGTGTCCGTTTGTGATATCAAAATAACAACTTTATACTAAATGCATATGAAAGTATACACGATACCTATAACAAAAGTACAATTAAAAAAATGTCTGTTTGGCTGAAGTAATTTTCTAAACGGTTGGACTGATTTTGACGGGACTTTCAATGGAAAATAGCTGAAGGTCTGGGGCGTAACTTAGGCTACTTTAATTTTTGATAAAAGCACGAGCATGCGCTCTACGCGCATGCGGTCGCCATTGCGGGCGCTAATGTCAGTTGCTCTTAAGCATATATTAATGTATGCTTTTTTACTTCTTTAACGTAGGTAAAACCGCGGGGATCAGCTCGTTCATCAAATAAAAATTCTGAAAATCTTACAAGATAATACGGAGCTACGAGCTAACTGTATGCCAATGCACATAAATTAACATTCAAGCTTTGGTATCATTTACTTAATATTAAGGCCAAGGGTTCAGTTATATTGACTCCTTTCTTGATCGAATACGATCAATGATACATATTTACTTATCAATCGTCATCATTATTTAATGTACGTACAATAATAATATCAAATGTCATTCAACTGATTCAATTAACTATATCTTTAAATTGTATTAGGTACTTAAAACTAAATAACGCTTGTAATGTAAACCGTTCATTAACAATTAAAAAGTAACAAAACTTTTAAGAGTATCGAAAAAAAGACGGGAATAAGCAAAGTAAGTACGTACATATGTAGTTAGTTACAAAATAACATATTCACCTACGTATTAAATTTATATTTTTAGCACATCTTAAAATATCTCATACGATAAAAACAACTAGAACCTGGCTTTATCGAATGCAGCCGTAAATGAACAGTAAAAATGAACATCTTTTGATTACTCAAAAAGAATAAAACATTTCGCCATGTGGCCGGCAATGCCATTGTATCCTTCGACCATTGTATTTCAGTTACCTTTTTAAGGTTTCGCCTTTTCAAAGATTGGCGATCATAAAAAATATTCCGATTACATTCATAATGGCTATAATCTGTTCTCAGAATGGCTTTAACAGAATGACTTAAACACCATGTTCCGTTTCCAATTACTTATCTATCACAAGTCTTAAGAACTAAACTTATTTTAAAGTTTACGGTTTTTCAAATACTTTCTTTTCAGTGTTTTTTAATGTCGTTTAATACTTACTTATGATAATAAAAAAACGAAGATACTTTAGCAGCTTCATAGAATAACTAGTCATTCATTTAGTTATGTCCCATCGCCACTATACAATTATATGTAGTACATACTACGTACCTACTTGAAATGTTCGTTGTCGACATTTTAAACTTACATTTGGGTCTGTGGATACTAATTTTTTGCCGATCCGATAGCAAGATGCTACGCACATGATGTTCTGGCATTTATTCTAGGAACGGTCACACATGTCCCCGCAGTAGTCGTGTCGCTCAAGTTTTGCAAACGAACTACAAGATAGGTATATGTGGTAGTATGCGGGCACAGCCTGTTTTAATTGCCTGCAATTTTATAATGGGCATCTGCTTATTGATGTAACTACTTACGCACCTTTTTTGACGTTTGCCGTCTTTTTATAGCTTCCAGCTGCATAGTTCAGTTAAGGATCGTGTCAATATATCTATAGTAAGACAATAGGATATACATGGGACTAAAAAAAATATTCGCAAGGCAAGATAAGTTATGACAGCGTACTTGGTTTGAAATTCAGGTTCTACCTTTGGGGTTCGAAGTCCGAAACCTAGGCATCTCTGATTTTTATTACATGTGTTTAAAACCGAATTCTAATATGATCTACTGAAAAAGGAAAAAATCCTTAGTTCATTGAAAAAGTTCTAAAAGGCGAGTGAACCACTTGGACAGTGTAGTAAACTATGACCCAAACCCTCCTCATTTAGGAGGAGATCTACTCAGCAATGAGATAGTAATAGGTTGTCGGCAAAACAAAACATTTCAGATTGTCAACGCTGTTAACTCCTATGATACTAAAATATGAATAACAATGACAAATTTCACACAGATACATATATTTATAGCTACAAATAGGTAAATGAAAAGTTTATCCTGACTAATAACCGGTTGTGTTATCATTTAATCGAAATAGCGTAAAGTGGGGAGAGGAATGGGTGTAACCAATTGCCTATATTGCGGAAACAATAAAATCAAGTCGATTCGCATTCGCGTGATTGATATTATAAAACTCTATGGGAAAGCCGCTTCAGGTAACCGCATTAGCTGTATTGAAAATTTTATGTCTAGTCTCGACCAATAACGGAACGTCAATAATGATTGAGTAGATCTTCGTTCTAAATTCAATGATAACTAATAATTTAGTATATTTATGTTAATATCTCTGGACTACGTACTTACTTTTTAAAAACGACCTAGATATGTAATCTATCTACGGGTAACATTATTCCTACCGCTTTAAATATGGACTTCTCTTTACTCGGAAACTTCTAGAAATAAATTACTTTTAAAGGATAGCATTTATATAGTTACACCTATTTAATTTAAGCAAAAATTCGAATGTTTGAGAATTCGAATGCTTATTGCTTGAGTTTAGTAATAAAACATGATTATAAGAAGCGTTTAAACTTAATTTTCTGCCTAGTTACATTCTAGGCAAATACGCCTCCATTTCGGATCTTCTTGCGCTATAAGTAATAAACACTTAATTGAAGTTGAATTTAAAAAATAGGTTTTGATGTTGATTTCCATAGTTTTTAATAACCTTAACTAATCCTGCCTTTTTGTTCATGGAATACTAAGCACGTGTGTCAATTATGATCGATCTCTAATAGCATTTCAACCGCTTAAATAGTTCAAATAATTGGGTTCACACGTGTAACAAATATAATTTGTTCCCTCGATTTTGATTTTGTCCTACCCATTCATTAAAATTCGTTGCGAATAACTGTTTCGAACAAATAACTGAAAAAACCTGCTCTTATTGCAATAAGTCGTAGATTATTTGTGTTCCTGTAATTTGAATTTTTCTTTAGCTCCAATTTTAAATATCCTATTGTTAAGATAAATCCTCCACGCTTAATGTAATCCGTCATTAGACAGAACATTACTCATGTTATCGTAATGCATTAAAGACCACCTAGGAGAAGCATGAATGCTCCTTTATCGGCATAAGGAATAAACCTTTTCGTTTTTAAAAATTGTCTTCCATAAAGTACTAAGAAGATAGCGTCAAAATACTTGGCTTAATGTATTCGAAATTCGAATGAACGAGGTTTTTGTAAATCCAGCACCATGAACTGTCATATGATATGAAAAATAACATACAAAACGACGACGAATATTCGCACGAACACATCTCGAATGTAAGGTCATCACATCTATTGTTGTATCATACCTCTATAAAAGATAATCATTTCGTGTAGGTATTTTGGAGCAATTTGCTTTATGTCGCCCACGATCTCTGCCTTGAGGACATTCTGGCACTGTATATTATTTGAATAATGAGTTATAAAATATAAAAAAACTGTATTATTTAAACATTATAAATGTTTTAAATTTAAATACATGTCATATACACGGTGTATGTGACATGTGTTATAACGAATCATTTTGACCTACTTTGAGCTTTAAGCCTAACCTTTAACCTACCTGTCTTTTTGGCAAATAAGTAACCTTCAAAACTGTTTTCACGGACTAATTACTACTTCTTTCTTCAATATCATTATAATGATGCAATAAAGATCAAGATGGTGTGGGACAACGGTCAGTGAAGTCACGTAGTCGTATGAATAGGTACCTAATTAGGTAACTATACAATAAAGTTAAGACGCTTTAAAAATGAATTTATTGCTTAAACAACACTCTGAAAAGCTGTTTTCAGTATACTCTTAATAGCATGTAAACGAAAAATCACATTACTAAAAACTTTTTAATCGAACAGTTTTCCAAATAAAGGCAGAACGCCTTTAAACTTTGTAAAGTCAAATTGGCGGACAGGTAAAATTATAATTGACGTTCAGTCATTTATCGTCAATTTGGGTACAGAATCTTAAAACAATTATGTTTGTATTTTTAAATAACGGTTTAACGGATAAACGCCTAATGACAATCCTGTTGCCTCCGTCGGAGTGTGAGGGCTGGCGACGAAAACAAATCAATTGATCGCCTTCTAAGATACCAGTTATTTTTTGCTCAGAAAACCAAATTAGTCGGCACTAGCCTTGAACACTTCGCTAAACATATTTGGGTCATTAACCCTTGCCAAATCTGGTTGTGATTCACGCTGTGATCAAAGTAATATCGTTGAACAGTTTTTGTAGAGGTTCGTTTCGAGACAACGTATTAAATCGATATTTTTTATACCGTAGCAGCGGTGTTAAAAATATCCGTAAAGCAAAACCAATTACATCCTGTAGACGTATTCAACTTACGTAGTATGTTATGTGTGTTTTATATTATGAAGCTTTCGTGTTTTTCATACTCATGTCACAAAATTAAAATTTAATGGTAGACAATATTTTGTACTTATAAAAATTTTTTTTTAGGAAAGTTTGTATCACATCCTTAAATTTTGCATGAAACAAGTAAGCGCATACAAAAAGTACACATGGTACAAACGGTCACCACATGCTGAACCCACAATAAATAATTCAGTACAAAAAATGTCCTTCCGAACGACCTTTCAACCGATTCTTGACGCGGGCATGCGCCTCCGATGTACCGTGGTATCGGTACGTTTATGGAAAAAAGGCTTCAACGGAATTTTATATGCTCTCCGGAGCGGTTCTTCATAGCTGTCTTGGTTTTTATTTAATGCGTTAAATGCTAACGGCGTCCGATAACCCCGGACACAAGGACAAACTAGTCAGCCGCTCGGCCGACGTCGCCGCCCTGACTCGTTCGCTAGTTTTTATTATGCCCCGAGCTAGTTTACTACCTTGTACTTACACACCTCTATATGTCGACTAGTGTATTTAAATATTTAGAACTTCATAATTGCGTAGGCTGTACAAGTGTATATACGAATAAAACATTATTATGCATTCTAAGACTTGCTTTATGCGACGTAAAAATAACGCTTTAATATGATTTCAATATGAATTAATGATTGATATCGCTAAACAAAGGCAGATGTTTTTATTACTCATTAAAATAGGACACTAACAAAAACGATTTCTGAATATATCTTGGTCTATTATTTTGAAAATATACTTAATATTAGCAATTGTAATTTAAGTTAAGGAAAAAATGTATGGGTTGGAATATTGCGTAATTAATTGTGAAAAAAGTACCTACGCATTAATATTGCGGTGGAGACATGGCGTAATTAATCATTTTGGAATATTAGAATAACATTTTACTGGTGATTAATGAGCCAATAATTACTCTGAATGATCGAAATAATAGCGAACTCTAGGTAGAGCGGCTTTACATTAATAACTTCGCGTCGTGACGAAACGATTGTCCGATCAGTATCGTTCCAATGATTCATTGTTGAATTAAGATTTTAAGTCAATAACGTGGATGAATAACGGTCAATTTCCAGTAAAATCATTCAACATTACACGTAAATATCTATATAATTACAAAAACAGACAAAACACTTCAGTCAACACCATTGTATCTCCTCACAGATTATATTTTGTTCACTGATTTTCTTTTTTATTTGGTACCTAACGAACTTGTGTTATCAATAAAAAGATTTGGAATATACATATATGAGTGCTATCGAATTTCGACAACTAAGCCATTAACGTCAATATTGTACGTATAATTTAAGTTTAACCAAATATATTGTAGTATACCTATATTGTATTACATAAAACAAGCCAGGTTAATATAAGAATTGCTAATTATTGCCAAAACGCGACGCGGAGAAGGCAGCGTTTAATGGCCAAATAATGAGTGTTCGCACACAAGGTTGCTCGCACAGTTCCTCGACAGGAAACTACAAGTAACTGAATAGATATGGACATGGTAATTACGAGGCCTTGACTTACCGTTTTAGAATAAAAACCGCACTATTTAAATAGACCTCGTTAACAATGACTTCAATGTTGGCTAATGTTGTAGGTACGTGCGTATGGTAATTTGTTTAACCGTGTAGTCGAATTTGTAGCGCAAGAGTTCTTTATTGTCTTTTTGGACACGATTTTCTCACAATTTATTGCCTAGACTACACTTATCTGATCGATAAAAAAAAGAAAAAATATATAAGAAATAAGTTTTATATGGCTCAATTTCTTGCAATTGATAACAATGTAAAAAATCAAGCAACGCCAGTGAACATCGCTAATGATTAATAAATTCCACGGTATGGTGAACGAACTTCTCATTAAGATTCTTACCTGGATCGTCAACAATCATGTGTTATTCAAAGAATATTAATCGCGGACCGAGTCTGGTTTCCAAATGTCAGCAGTGCTTAGAGCAAAAGAAATATACAGCGACGTCGAACACTGTTTATACTATTAATACTGTTCTGGCCATAAGTTTCATTACTTATTTCTATAACTTTTTATTCATAAATATAAGAAGCAAACAACCGTGCAATTCACCTGATGTTAAATTGCCTCTGCCACGCTTCGATTTTTGCAGTTTAGATTTTTATCTTAACGCCAGTTAAGATTCTTGTCTTACCTGAGGTTGGCCATAGGCATGTTTCTACTCCTGAGCACTATGTCGGAATGCCTCGAATAAGTATGCATTGGATAGATATGCATTCTCCACATCTTTCAAAGCAGAACACAGCAGCGCTTAACAATGCTGATAATAAGCAGAAATAGGTGTAGCAGCGGTACTACCGAAGTTAAGCAACAACTTGAGAATTTTACCATCTTCATACCTACACCAAAGGTTTGAGTAAAGCGCTTTTTTGTTGCCTAATAGTGTAGAGCCTATGTGTTAGCTAAGTGTGTACGTGCCAAACAACCATTTCCTTCAGTGATGTACTTGGATGTCCGTTTTAGGTCGGTTTTATGAATAAAGATATTAATAATTTGACAGCCGCATTCGTAGCATAAAGTTATTATCCACAGAATAAAGGAGCCAGCCAGAAAAATGTCCATCAAAAAAAGGGAAAGCAAATGAGGCTATCTATGCTTCTCTCTTTTCCGCATGTGTGATTAGACAAAGATAAGCATAAATCTCTCATCTTCCCGCTTTATTTGTTGGACACTCGCACTCACGGGTCTGCCTATCGCTTCCCTGCTCTACATACATATGTATAACAACTCTATGATTGGTACACCGCAACTTTATAATTTGGACCTTCCGGAAAATTTAATAAGTCATTTGACAATGAATGACAAGTGTCAAATTTGTGTTTTGTTTAAATTTATCTGATAATTGTTTCATGATAAAATTCCATGATGTTTAAAAAGTGAAAAGTCTTAGACAATAAGTATAGGTACCTATGTGAGGCGGTACATGTGTTATCAACTATGTACCTTATATAAATGTAAATAAATAATATAGTATTGTTAATTTCAGTTCACTTTCCTACTTATATTAGGAAACTACTACTTATATTATAACATATGTTGCATTAACACCTAGCATTAGGTAAAATATGCGGTCCTTGCCATTTCATCTCAAAATAAAATCCATGATAACTGCAACTTTAACATCTTTTTCAATTAAAATAGTCATTCTGTTAATAACACAGATTCACATATGTAAAGTCACATACATATGTAAAGTATACATATGTATACATAATATGTAGGTAGGTAGCAAACGAATATGCAGTAGACCTGACGTTACGTTGCCACTACCGCCCATGGACATTTGTAATCATCAAGATTCACATCTGAGATTGGCCACAATACTTCTTAATACAGTAAGATGTAATGAGAATATCTTAAAGAACGTACACGTATACAGAAGGTAATGTGACCGTACGCGTGCACATTTCAGAAATCATGTTTCTTATGTGTTACGTCGCATAAGTAAGTTAATTCTCACGACTATACAATTTATCTTTTCGACTACAATGTTAGTGTTAACTGTTGATTTACATCCTTGTATGAGTAATACGTATTTAGAACATTGGTTCTTAACCCGTTCAGAAGGAGATTAGACAAACTTTTTTGCGTATGCAATTCGGTGAACAATTGTATTTTCAAAGAAGCGTAGTTCCTGATAAGCGTAAAATATTATACGTGTCAAGTGAAAAAAAATTGGAAGGAAGAAAAATCACTGATAAGAATAACATTTCGTAATGAATGTTACAGCAAAATATTTTCTTCAGAGCAAACGTTTTGTGTATTTCACGGAGTTATAACACATGATACCTAATTTAACTCATACTTCTTTACCCACATCAAAATTCATCTGAAATAAGAGAATTATCTTAAAAACAAAAAAACGACTGCTTATAATGAACTGACTTTGATACCCATATTGTTATGACAAAAAAATATTTTGTCCTTTCCCTAATTGTTTATTAGTTCGAAAGCACCATGTTTAAAAATACCAACTAAGACACCTAAGACGATTCTAATGACACCTCATATGTTAAAATCCGTCAAGCCGTTTGGACTGTGGGGCGTGCCAAAAAAACTTACATACGTACATACTTACATACGCTCGAAAAACATTACCCTCCTTCTGACGCAGTCGGTACATAGATACATTAATAATAAAAATCAATTATTCTAAAAAAGCATGTTTACTTGCTATTACTTCGAATACCACCTTGGTAACATATCCAATATGTGGTATACATACATACACCTGTGAAAAATAATGAAATGACTTTATAAGAAAGTGATATAAGTAACATCATGTCTTATTATTATTAAAACAGTGTCCGTTTTACGAACTTACATTTACAAATACTCTTAACGATTTAATTTAAATACAATTATTTCCACACTACAACGATATTCGTGGGTTCAAAGCATACCAATGAACGTAACCTTTATTATTTAGCATCTTTAAACAAATTAAGAAATAGATCGGGTTGCATAAAGTGTACTATATGGAAAAAAACAGCGTAATTACTGTTTAACGTTGTTACATTACATTACATAAATATTGTTACAACATATTCTACTTTTATATTTGTATAGAAATTAATTTATTTTATGTACAATTACAAATACAGTAATGTATGTGAATAACAAACAAAAACTTTGCATTTTATTGACAAATGTCTGGCCGTTCTTTCTGAGAAATGGGCTAGGTACCAAAGGTTTTTACAAGTCAGACAAAATATTTTCACGTGCACGTTTGTTGGAGTTAAGTGCCACTATAAACTCTGCCAACGTGCACGGGTACCTTAAGTATTTTTTAAACATAATGGTGCTCTATGGACAAAAATTTCAAAATCGAGTCCGCGCCGTCACGCCTCTCTGCGCAGACGCATACAATTACGAGAAGCTTATAAAAAAGAATTCCTAACAAAGCAAGGTTCGTCCTTGGGTCCCTAACAAAAGCCGAGAAAGGGCAAAGGAACTCGTTTGGGCCAACCTTGGGACTTTCACTGACTACCTACGCACTTTTTGCTATATCTAGGAACTCTTTCAATACGCCGTGTTTCCTCGCACAGTTAGTTTTTAGCTTAGGCTAAGTAAAATAAAATGTAGTCAACAGATATTTAAAATATTTGTTTGTGACTGATACTTAGTTATATACGATTTATTTCTCACTTTAATATCTAAAAAATGTGTGAATTTAAATTTAACAACTTCATGCTAAATTAAATAAAAAAATCAAAAGGTAGCTCAAGGTGATTTTTATATTTTTTTTAATATTTCATACAGAAGTCAGGAAGTATTTAATGGCAAATTGCTTATTATATGCGTGGCATCAATGGCGAATAGATTTAGGTCGAGATTGAATTTGTCACTTTGTTCACTGGCGCGCCAATTATTATAATGCGACACACACAACCGTGCTATAGGTGGGTTTGTGGAGGCGAGTATTACCGTTATGGAGGCACATACTAGTGACGTCAACGAGGCCTCATGCCTTCGACGCTATTCGAATACGTTATAAACTGACTAGAACCGTCGCACCTTAATATATAACTCGTTTATAAATAGATAACATTCAAACTCAAAGATGTTTAAAGTATCAAAATGCAATAATAATTTCTCTCCTTTTTCAGATCGTGACGTGTTTGGAGAAAGTAATATTGGGAAAAACACACATGAGAGACGCACTAAAGAACCAAGAAGATTTATATCTTCTATCCTTGGCGGCGATATACCATATGGAAGTCACCGGGGACATGTTCTTACTCAAGCAGAACGTAAACAATATTTGCCAGTTGTTTCAGAAGACAAGAAAACAGAGGATAAACCATTAATAAAAGAAGAAAAAGACCCATTAGAAAACGACCCTGTTGTCTTGCCATCTAGAAATTCACCAACACCTGAATCTACACCTTCGCCTGGCATTGACAACAATATCACCTGTCAAAAAGTGTCTGTTATTCAAAGAACACCATCACAATCACAGTTCCGAGATAGTAAAAAAGAATTATCAGATGTTAGCATTCCAGCCACTTTGCCAGCCTCTGAACCAGAACAAGACCAACCTATTGATTACGCTATTGCAAAAAAGAGGGGTGAATCAGAAGATGAAGAAACGGAAAAGAAAATCAGAGAACAAAGAAGAACTAGTAGTTCTAAAATAGCAAATAAAATATTAGCAAGACCAGTCTTAGTTCTTAGAAATTGCCCGGGTAATAAGGTTCCCGGAATAATGAACGCCGCTGCTGGTCATGGACGGTCCACTGGTGGTAATGGATCCAACTCTAATTCTCAAAGTAGTGGCGGATCAGGGAGCTTTAGCGCGGGTACAGGAAGTACTGCACCTAGTTCAGGTGGTGGCGGTGCCCTTGGAGGTGGTTCTGGAAGTGGCGGTAATGGTCGTGACGGTCGGTCTAACTATGGACCAAACAGCCCACCAACTGGAAGTCTCCCTCCATTCTATGAAACTCTTGGGCCGTCAACTAAAAGTGGACAAAATTCTTTTAATGCTAACAGTACCTTCTCCAATGAATTTAATATGATTAATGGTTTTAATATGGACTGCGAGAATAATGAAAATACTACTAACTTTCCTGAACAAAGTAAACAATACTCGTTAATGCAAAATGCACATTACGGATTAGCTCTAAAAGATGAAGAAATTGAGTATGAAAATAAACTAGAAAACCTTGGAGCCATTGGCAATTATGGAAGCAACTTTGATGATTCTATGGTTGTAGATATGGGAGAAGATGTCATTGACAACTTCCAATTCTCTAATACTCTTACATTTTCCGGAACGAATGAAGGCATTATTGGGAATCTTTCAGATTCCGCAGAGGATTTTGCAAGTCTACTCAATAATCACGTAGAATCTATAACAGACTCAGATTTGCGAGAGTCCTCATCAATCACCCCCGACTCTGTACATAATCCCGTGGATATCGAATCATTAGCCGAACAAGTCAATTTAAGTAGACAGTATTATGAAAAATCAAACTATTTAGCTTTTGCAAGCCAAGAACAATCTTCTTCATACAATTTTGCTAAAGAGCGTCCAGATTTGTTAATGCAACTTAATCCACTTCTGCAACATAACGAGGGCCAAATGCAACAATTACAAATTCACGTACAACTTCAACAAAGGCAGCAAATATTGTCGCCTGGATTTCCATTCACTAGTCATTCCTTGGAACTGGATTCACCAACCGGCGTATCGCTACCATCGCCGGGCGGCAACAACTCCCTGGACGGCAGCAGCCACATCGAGACTTCTTCACTCAGTCCTGCTGCCGCTGTAAGTCTGAAGAAAGGCGATAGCAAAATTCAAATCTTGCAGCAAAGGGTAAGCATTACTTGATTTTAAGGCGAAGCTTAAAATATACTTCTTCAATGTCATCTACCAAAACGTGTATATCGAATAATGATGACTTTGAAGTGAAAAGAGTACGTTATTATATAACGCTGAGCCTGAATCAACTTATGCTTTAACTTACTGCAGTTGTATCAATTATATCTCTATCCTTACCACAGGACAGCTCTAATTGATTACGCTCAGCTTTATAATGTAAAAAATGAGATAAATCAATCGTTCGTTCATTGAGGCTGTCCTCAGGAAAAAACAATGACTTACAAATATTGTTTTCTTTTTCAGCTGGGTTTGCCAGCAGAGCTTCCACTTGAATTTATTAATGGTGGACATGGCGTAAAGAATCCCTTAGCTACAGAAGCTAATGCGAGACAGCGAGAAGAAGAGAAGAACAAACAGGTGTTGGTTAGCGAAGACGATCCAACAAAGTTCGTTTGTCGAGTGTGTTCTAAGAACTTCAGCCTTCAAAGGCTTTTAAACCGACACATGAAATGCCACTCAGATGTGAAGAGATACCTTTGCACTTTTTGTGGTAAAGGATTTAACGATACCTTTGATTTAAAACGACACACAAGAACGCACACCGGAGTCAGACCCTACAAATGCAATCTACCTGACAATAAGCTTACGTTTGATTAGTTTGGTAATTAATCATTCAAATGAATTAAAAGCATTAAACTTAGGCATTTTCTCCAAAACATGGAAAACAGGACGGAAAACTATAGAGAACTATAGAGATATTATGTACTACTTTAGTAGGTACATATTATCTCCATGATATGAACTAATAGTTGACGATCGAATCACGATAAAATCATCATTTGATGAATATATAATCAATAGTTAAGTATTCGTTACACCTTACTCCCAACGCTAACAACAAATTTGTGGTCGACCTCAGGTAAAACTTCAATTTTATACTAATTTGATTGCAGAACTCCATAGGCGACAGTGTACAGTTACCATCGTAGTTTGAATGCTCATTCCGTTACAATTTAAGTAAATGCGGCCGTTGCAAATAAACGTGTTTTTCCCTCTTCTCGCTTCTCCGTTAAATAACAAGACTAATCTAAATCCAGCGAAGATGTTCTTCAATAGCCTTCCGATAGTCAAACGGTTAAAGGGATTCAGTTCATCATGCTGCTAGCTATAAATACCATACACTAAAACGCGCGTGACCGCACCGTACGTCACTAGCGCTCTTGAATCTTGACCACGACAGTGCTACCGTGATACGCATTATATTTAGCCAGATGCATTGAACAGCGGACTAACAATACTTACCTTTGGTTTTATTGTTTATCGTTGGGCAGTTCCGCACAGATTGTTTTATTATTCAAGGACTTTTTAACAAATTCGGTTGAAGAATTTATTTTGTGTGATTACCTTAAATTTAATGATTATGACAATTTAATTTAAAAACTTTTATTTACCTATTTTCACCTGTCCCGATTTTTGTAATCAAATCTTGCAAGTTACATTTGATCCAAGTCTCGGTTCCCGATTGAACTAAAATTTTGCATGTATGTTTATATAGGATGACATGTGTTAATAAAAAAATGCGATATAAAGTTGATCTAACGATGGAACCGGTGGGTGGCCGTAGAAACTCGTTAGTTAAATGACATAACCCTATCAAGTTTGGACTCATTTGATCCGTCTTGACGAGCTATTTGATGCCAGATGGCAATCGCGGTCTGATGTTGGAACTGGAAAATGGTTATAGGAACTCAGTAATTAAACTACATACCCCTATCGAGTGTGGGCTCGTTTGATTCGTCTTGATAATTACCTACTTTGGCGCATCCTTTGTCAAAAATGTGTAAATTGAGACAAATCTAAAATAATTAAAAATATTTTTTTATA
>DWNY01000964.1:0-13891 GCA_018250635.1 Telegonus apastus | reverse complement strand
ATTGTCACGTGTCACGTTATAGACAGATTAAGTATAATAATAATAATAATTAAGTTAAGATTACTATCTTTAAGACTATGTTATACTTAATAGTAACGACTTTGTAATAAGCCAACTCAACACACTTACACTTGCGTTGATTGCGTTATAGGTAATTTGAAACCAGATACGATGCATTTGTTTTTGCTGCTCCAATTGAATACAAATATGCAGAATTTTCCTTTTTAACTTAACCAACAATCATTCCTCACCCGTAAAGTAGGGCGGTCACCACACGTGTCTGACGCAGTGGGTTCTATTTCCGGTCAGACAGATATGATTTGTATGTCCATGACAGCGACGACGCAGGAAAATAATGTCAGTGAGCGAATTATTATATTATATTATCTGCTGATGTGAACAG
The DNA here is from genome assembly GCA_018250635.1 of Telegonus apastus. NCBI lineage: Eukaryota > Metazoa > Arthropoda > Insecta > Lepidoptera > Hesperiidae > Telegonus > Telegonus apastus. Next base: position 13,488 of record DWNY01000964.1, on the reverse strand, counting down.
GCCCTAAGTAAAAAGTTTAGCTGCAGTCAACTATAAAGTGCTTTCACTTTAAAACTAACTTTGTTGTTTCGAACTTGGACTTTAGTGCATTACAATAAGCAGCCTTTTTCACGTATCTTTAACAATTGGATATAAATACATGGTCCGCATAGCAAAAACGTAAGGTTATTAAATTTTTATCGCTCCGGAGTACATTGCCTTATATCGTATACTTTGGGTTTAATTCTTCATAAGTCCACGATTTTAGGCAGATATTAGCTCGCAGTGGATTCGCCACAAAACATCAGAAAATTGGACCACGTTTCGGTTTACGTATAAATATATAAAATCTATCGTTTGCTATAAAGCAAAGGGATTCTGTTATATTTCTTTTCAAATAGAAGAATACACCGATGAAAGAAACCGATGCTCACCTATTACGGCCTGCCTGCCTAAATTTACCGACATTTTTTTTACTTCGTAAACTGGATCTGCTGAATGAATCTGGATTAACTGAGGATTGGAAATGATGTCCTGAAGAACACAACGGGTAAAGCAGATGGTATCATCTGCCTTGACTGGTATGTAGCCACTGCCTCATAAAAGAATGGACCTACAATGGGGACCTTTAAAAATATTAAGTCGCTGAATATCTATATTCAAGGGTGTAACTATTTTCCGAAAATCGGCAAAATTCATATCTTATAAAGCCATCGCCACACCACCTTAGATCATGCTGTAATCATTTTGTAAACATAACATGCAACGAAGCTCAGTCGCTCCTCGGGCCGTCACCTTGCCTGGTGGGTGTCTCCCGTTTCAAAGATTTTCGAACGAATTCCCGGGCAGCAGCTAAACTAAAGTATCCTCTTACTGCTCCAGCAAGGGTTACAATTCTGTCGGTTACAGAGAGCGGGGCTCTAAAAGAGTGATGGATTTCTTCAATATCGCATTCGTCAAATGGGAGAAATTGATGGCCAATAAGCAGGAACGCCATGCGAATTTAGTTTATTTTCCGCTAACTTTTTCGTTTATTCGCCCGCACTTTCGTTTTGGTACATTTGGCAAAAGGACTGATTTGACATGGCAAAATTGAAATAGAAAATATTTGGAATAGAAAATAGTTGTTACTGAAAGTAACATATTATTGTTTAAGAATTTGTGTTGCGCGTTTTCTTTTGCTGTAAGTACGCATTTAATGTATTTGACTAAAATAAAAATACTCCACTATATAGTACTATTATGCCGAACACGGCTGGGAAAAGTGTAGTCTTAATTGGTAATAAGTCGTTTTGCAATATGTCAATCAATCCGAGATGGGTTCAGTGCATTATGACAGTTTTGGTATGAAAATGTAGACTATAGCCTATTCAGTTAATCTATTTGGCATACACAATTAATTATTTCTTATTGATAAAAGAACTATCCCAGTACAATACGAGGTACGCGTCATGGTTTTAAAGTTCCAGCCAATGATCTAACAGCCTATAAGATGACCATATAAGTCATTGGTCGTCCCCTTACCCCGTCTTCTTTGTACACGTTCTTAGTACTTTGCATTTGTATTTTTTTAAATGAGTAGTTAGTAGTGACTTGGTCAAAACAATACGTCTACTGAAAATAATATAATTTTCAGTATAGAAAGGTCAATGTTTGATCCGGGAAAGAGTTTATTTTTCGTTTTAAAAATAATAACTCACGTTCGTGGTCTGGCCGATCGTAAGTAGATCTCAGCATGCCTGTAATAAAAAAAAGATAATGTTAACAAACTTGAATTGAATTCATTTTACGTGTTAAGTACTGCTGTGTTCTGGTTTGAAGGAAATGGTAAGGCAGATATACTTATTTGTGGCGTTCCAACTTGTTCCTCAGGGTTAGCAACGCATCTATGGCCGACCTCTGATGAGACTGTGATCTTATCTGGGGTTGATTGATTGGGGCTGCATGCTCGTTTGCGACTTCCATACCATAAAAAAACTTATCGTCTCGAGGAATATGCTCTATTCTCTCGGTCTGTGCATTACAAAAATCGATTCAAGCGTTTCTAAGATTAGAAATGCTTAAATAATTTATGGTAAGAATACGAGAAACACTATAATAAGGTAATCGTTGGCTCGTTTGCGATTCTATAATTATTTAACAGAAATGTGTGTATTAGTAAGTACCTATTTTATATGATAATTTCCAAATTTTCTTCTAATGATAACAGCTATAAAGATCATTAGTATTCAAAACCAAGAATGAATTTATAACCATTCATCAATTAGTCCCTACAGCCATAACTAGTCAATTCACCAATTAGATCCATTTATAACCAATCAGAGTCTAGCGTAGCATTAACACAACAACCTGTTATTGTGGTGTACCTCTTAATTGTTTGACTCGTCCTTTCTATAGCACTGAACGTTATCTCCTATTAATACGAGTAGATATGGTACTGTGAACTTCGTGGTTATGCCGAATATTGTCAGACGTCCCTACTGTACGTGTACTAGTATATTCGATAACAACACTCTTTCAGAAAAGTAAGCAGAAATACTTCTCAGTAATGTGAATTACCTGTATATCATTACCGTGTTGTACATCTGAAATGAACCTCAGTTAATATTAATAATTTTCCAGAGGTTAGCAGAGATGTGTTAGGACCTCCAAGGACTAAGGTGTAACGCCTCGGATACATTTATGACTCAGGCTTTACACCTTTACAAGATAGATATAATAACACACCCGTATACATCACCAACTAAGTACCAGGGCAACATGACAATAAAAAGATAAACACAACCACCTCTTTGCTTTCGAAAGCAGTGTCACCGCCGGCTGTCCATACCACTTACATATTTGGTAACGGCCGCCATTCTGGTCACCTCTGTATGGAAGCCGGTCTTGTACCATATATGGCGGCATGTTCCATTCTACTCGGTACAATCGGAGATACTGTATCGGTTTTGCTGTCTTAAGGTTTTATGTGCGCCTATTCACCTATATAGGGTTTAGACACGTTGAATGGTAGGAAAAGGTCATTTGTAAAATAATTATTTTTAAAAACTACTTTGTTACTAATTAAAACTACTCCTTTTATTTTTTTTTATTGAATACAATCCCAAGTTATATTCGCGTAATTATATTTCATACAATAATCACGTAAGTTTAGACATTGTCGGTGGACTAAACATCGACTAAACCCAAAAATTCTTCATAACATACATACCACCCCAGCAGTCCATCTGATGATATGTGATCATTGATATCCATGAACATTTGTAATCATAGATAAGTTTAGTCTTATCTAACGTTGGCCACAGACGCGTTGCTGCCCCCTGATGACTATGTTGGAATGCCTCGAATAAGTGTTTGTCCCTTGTTTATAAAAGACTTGCTGCTTGTAACACTGCTGTTATCAGACGACATGGTTGTACTTAATAAAGATAACAGAATAAACGTGTTATAAATATTATTAACATAGTAAAATATATATCTTTTGATCGAGGAATTCTCGTTAAGGGTTCACGCGGCATGTAGTTTAATATTCGTGTTTGATTAAGATTAATTGACACGATAGTAAACTTGCCAGAAGTCTTATCTCCCATCACACCACTACAGTATAGAAAACACTTCAAGAAGTTCCAAATAGATTGGTGTACTGATAAACAAGGCGCTTCATTTATGATGTAGAAAATACGGTCCATTTCTGATGTAGACAATACGTTCCATTTATCACGTAAACTCAGTAAAAAAACACTCAGTACGTAAAATTAAGAAAGTATTTTTACCACCTATTAGGGGTTAGATAGGAGTTGAATGTATTCATAAATTTGTATCAAGGCTGCCTACAAAGTCAAAGGCAACACCTAGTTTATGTATAAAAACCTTACTGCGGAGTTCTCACTAGAGCTTTTAATACAGTAAATAAATTTTACATTTTTTGTTTATAAAGCCTTTTGTAAAAAAATATATGTTATGGAAATAGCAAGCACACCTAAAGCATAAAGCACACCTGATGGTAAATGGCCACTGCTGGCCATGGACATCTGTAATGAACCCCAGATAAAATCACAGTCCTACCTGACGTCGGCCACTGAGGCGTTGCTACTCCTGAGGACTAAGTTAGAACGCCTCGGATAAGTACCTATGTCTCCCACACCACACCCTTCAAACCAGAATACAGACGCTCTTAGCACTGCTGTTATTAGGCAGATATAGGTGTGGCGGTGCTTCCGCCGGAGTCGAGCCACAACGGTGTTCTACCACCTTTAAGCAAGGAAAGTTCAAAGTTATAAGATATAACACGCATACTCGTATGTCATAGCACGTTAATAAAAAGCTTCACATAAAACTAATAAACTAAATAGTAATAATAGTCACTTCCAAAACTGAGATGGAATGCGTCGTAAAAGTGAATCTGCTTTACCATAATGTTTAAATTAGTAACAGTCATAAGATGCTGCTATAAAGCCTAAACAAATATAGGGGTGAAAAATCACCCGTTAATTCCTTCAAAAATTGTGAATGTGTTTCATTAAAGGCAGCAAGAAATCTGTTTAAATATCTTACAGTGTATTCGAGTCGTAATAATAACCGGTTTTTATTACTGTTTACTATTTTAATAACTTAAAATAGCAGGTTTTTTCCAGTTGGTTTTACAGACATTGTACCATTATTAAATATTTATTCCTTACGGGAATTCAGCTCATTGTTAGTAGCTAAAATAACTTGTGTTTCGTGGATACATGTATCTCCACCCTATTCTTTGACGCGTAAATTACGCAGTGAAAACTTTCCCTTCGATTACTGCAAAGGTATTTATTTGATGGTTATCTGAAAAAGCAATATCCTTTTGATGTGTCAACGCTTATTTTCAAAAGGAATCGTTACTGACTTGTCTGATAGTGAGCAGAATGATATAATTTTAAATACAAAAGCAATTGAAGTCAAAAGTAATTTAGTGTGTAGAGTACCTACAGCTATGAAAACTTTGAGGCTCACAGCCATTGTGTCTTATTTAATTTATGACTTACTCGATGCGTCCGCGATTTGACCCACGTTAAAAAAAATGGACACACATGTTGGAACATTAGCGCAAGAAGATCTTTAAAGTACAAAAACTTCAGCAAAACTTCTTCTACTTTATAAGATACAGATGGAGAAATTTTCGCATCTTTGTGCAGGAGCACTACAATACAAACTTACTCACTTTAGTCCATGCCGAAATGCGCTGTCTCAATTCACAAGACCTCACCGTGTCCGATAGATTAGAACAAAAAGCAATCTATTCCATGAGAACCGTAAATTTTTCTGAGATAAAAAGTTGTCAATGTGTTATTCCAAAGTATAGCCATTCACTGTGCCATAATTTATCTATTCCGATAAGATACATCCACCTTTAGAAACCTTCGTATTTATAATATTAGTAAAAAATAAGAATCGAAGATATGAAATGTGAGGTCTACTGACGGATTTGGGTCTCCTCTAATTGGTGGTACTCCAGGCCTGTGTATTCTGAATAATGCGGTTTCTGTCTATCTTCTTATGATCATCGATCCATCTGGTTGGGGTCCATCTATTTCTGCCCCTTTAGCCTAAACGTGATTACCACTCGAAGAACTTTCTCTTTCCTGGGGTATCGTTACTTCGAGGGATATGACCGGCACATTACTACTATTAACTTGCTTATTTTGACAGTTATGTCGGTAAGCTTATTCCTCGTTCGTCTTTTTCTATATAAATACAGTGCATCATTTCATTAACAGTATTTAAATTGTAGTAATATTAGATGATGACGGAAGAACACACATTTCGGATTCATCAGGCAAATAATATTAATTATATGTTCTGTTCTGTTACGGACGGATAATTAACTATATCATGCGCAAATGCAACGACTCGGTTAGTTACTTTTGAATATCTATACTCGCTTCTTTCTTGCTAGTAGTGTGATATGCACAGAGAGATATAAAAATTAGCTGCCAAGTTATCACCCCATCCTGCTGGTCATAAATCATGGAATTTTAGGATATGTCTACTTATTGATCTAACTTTAAGTGCGGAAGGGGACGTCACGATTGTAAAACTCACTGATACAATCAGTATTTCGTGTTATCCGAGAAATTCACATATTTGAACTACATAAATTAGGTTTAACTTATCTATTCGCACTTTTAATCTGCGACGCAGAAAGTTTCTGAGTTGGGTTATTATTTTAACATTTAACTTTTACAAAATAAGCTTATCCCATTTTATCCAAAGACAAAATAGACAACGCACGATTTGCGCAGATTACAAAGAAATACATTCAAAGAGTTAATTTTCACAATTTAAACGTTACGCACGGGGATGCATACTGCCTTCGGAATTTCGAATAAAAACTTGTTACGTCGTAATAGTTATGTTATTTATTTGGCTTCAACGTAAAATAAAATAAAACAGCACACGCACCGTAATGGCAAACGTTTCGCAACATGTGCCCTGAATTGTACCGCAGAGTACAGAAATTGCAATTGCTAATGGGTGGCATCGAATATTTATTGACTTGCCCCACTGCGGAAGAACGAACTGTACGCGACAATATATATCATTGTAACGAATATAGCTATATATTTTTACACTTAAAATAGCCAAAAAATTTTTTTTTAGATCGCTAAATTATCTTTATGATGATTAGCATGAACGATCTAAGTGTCACGAGGTTTGGCGTCAGTAAAATTAGCGTTAGATTTGTAGGCTCTGATGCGTCTGGCTTCTAATAATCGGCCAAGTGCGAGATGAATTCGCAATTTTAACATTTTTAATTTCAGCATTTGCTATCATACTAACTATAGCTTGAATTCATTTTTTTAATTTTCGATATTTGTTAATAAAGCGGCCACACACGCTGTAGCGGAAATATAAACTTTGTAAAAAAATTGAGTGTCTAACTTTACGGTTGAAGAGATAGAGTCCTAAGACAGACGGACAGACGTATAACGGATGGAAGCGTAGTAATAAGATTTCATTTTTAAACCTTTGAGTACGAAACCCTAAAACACGAAGTTAAATGAATACACAAAAAATAGGATGGTAATTAATTTGTATTATAATAATGCATGTTTCACTAACTATACCTGAACGCTTGGCTTTTTGGGGGTAATATTGAATTTTATATATTTGATCTTTTCGCTTCAAGCTACTCGCGTGAGGTAGATTGAGTCCCAATGGGTGTGGCATCACAGTATTTACGGCGCAAGCCAAAGAGGATTCTTGCCATATAGGGAGCAGTGCATGCGCCCAGTAATTGTGATATGCCCAAAGAAGTTTATCTCAATGTTATATAACTTGTGGTTTTGCGAAACGGTCGTCGGTGCACTAGTAATCGCCTCGAGGTTTGTTTCGAATGCATTTGCTGTTTTATCCATACCCATAACCGTTTATTATTTTTTTATTTGAAGAAGAGAAGACAAGAACAAATGCCATATAAATATAATTACTTATTTAAAGATCAGTAGGATTTATGTATATAAAGCCATAATGAGACCATATGCTGTTGCATATAAATATGATATATTGACAACAATAAATAAATCGAATAAGCAAAAAAGGAAAGCCAAACCACAGTGTTTCTAGAGAAAATATTGTTTACTGACAATTAGTAAGTGGTCGTTGGCCTGTAAAATCATACTTACTGCATTTCGGTGACAACAATGTATGTTATTGGAACATGCTGCTCCCCATTTTTGCTTTTGTCTCTTGACTGTCTGTCATGGCATACACGGGAACGGGAGGAGTTTCCCAGGATGGACACAGCAGGACACAGACCGACACTACATGGCGTACTAAAATACATACTTCATATATATTATTCTAAAGAAACTATTTAATTACTTACTTTGTCCTTATTTAAAAATAATAATGTAGAAGATTTTGTCTTATGTCAACGGTGCTTCCCCTAGATCTATGTCATTTGTGGACACTTGACGGTTAAGGAAATGTTACACTTTATCCGACAAAAATGCGAATGAAAATGGTTTCGATTTTCGAAATTCTCATATATCACATATCATATTCCTGTTCAAACGTTCGGCGACCCGACCGGAAACCTCCAGGCGGTGATGGAGTCCGCTCCTCAAAAACCTATTTACTCCGCGCGGTTTTATGAAGTTATTCCAAATAATATTCACTCAATATTACTATTTTCTTAATAAATATCGATTTCCCATGCAACTTGTGGTTTCAGTCATAATAAAAAAAATCTAGTTTTTATGTGATGGATGTGGCTAATAAGCATGAACTCCAGATATAAAACAGTAGTTGCTACTGCCATTCTTGACACTCGTAGTACAAGTCAGATGAGATAAATCAGGAATTCTATTTATGATAATAGCAGAAGAATTACCACATCAGAAAACTTGGTTGAAAAACCCAGGGTTTTTTAAAAGAACGTAGCAAAGGAGTATGGAGTTGACGTGATGGTAAGTGGCTACTGTCGCCTTTTCACATCTGTAATTAACTCTGTGGCTCTCAAGGCAAACTACAGAAGATTCTACATACAGGTATTCCCACTTTGTAAAAAAATCTCAGATTTTGAGACGTTATAATGCCGGTCGCATTTTATGTGAGTTACTCTAATATAATAATGTTTCTTAAACTCATATCCCCGCACTAAAATTTCTGACTGTATTGTCACGTGTGAGCAAGATATTATTGTTAATTGATTCCTTGCAACAGCGATGAATGTACATTTGTCTCTTTCTATATCACATTTTAGATGTAAAATAGAAAGTTAAATATGTATGTACATGTGGAGTTTTAAAATAGATTGCAGATTTGTTCCTATATATTTCCTCCTTTGCGTTAGTTTTTATGCAATGTAAATTATTGTGTATTAAAATCTGTCAAGCCAAGTGTACTTAATATGTTTTAAAATCTGTAAAATGGTTTGAGTTGTAGAGCATGTCAAAAAATGGACATACGTCTACGTAAAATACAAACATACATACTCTCGAAAAATGGCTCTGCTACCGACACAGTGGGTTAGAATAGGCAAATTATTAAAAATAAAAAGCAACACTAATTATACGTGTATACATTATATCTGTAAATAACTATATGTATATATGCACTGTTATGCTTGACCCTTGTTACTTTGCTTGCTAAAACTACATTTCTATCTGAAACTGAATACTTAATCGTAGAAAATGATTTACCGATAGTTGCAGTGTAAGCGTGCTTTGATACAAATTTTGAATGGCACAAAGGCATTACAAAACGCGATACAAATAGTCTGATAAATGGGTCAATCTTTTGGAGCATGTCGCGTCGGAGCGTGACCGCGCGTCGATAAATAACGTCGGCGCACGACGACAATGGACGTCGTGCGCGCGCGTCGTGTCGTGAGCCGGCGCGTGCCGGACGCGGGCAAATCACGAATGTTGTCCGCCAGCTATCAAACACGCTTTGAATACAAATGCAGATTGACAATGCATCTTGCAATTTTAAGCCTTCTGAATCAAATAAGTGCTTCATGGTTCTTATTTTGAAACCATTTATGGTGAGTAAATAAAAGCTGAAAACGAGTTACGTTACAAATAATTTGATTGATTATGGAATGGCTTTATATATTATATAAATAAGAATCCGTTTGACAACTACAAACAATTTTTTACTACTAACAAATAATTACCTAATATAATGTTTTGAATAAAATATAGAAATAGCCAATAAGAATGCTTTACTTTAGTCCACCTTTTGTTAAGTCACCACAGAACGAGTATTCGTAATCAACCCCAGATACTGTAACAGCCCTACCAGTGCTAACAAAAATCTAACACAACATTGTTAACACTGATGCCTAAGTTGGACCGTCTGATCTAAGTCCATGTATAACACACTCTCCAGAGAATATTCAACATATCTCTATCACATTATAAGATATATGTAGTTATAGATCCAAAATTATATTTCCAAATTCGCCACCGAACGTTAAAAGAAGATTAATATTAAAATCAAGAGCACACCACACCTTGAGTGATATTTTAATAAACACCCGTTTAAAACCCACTAATCATTACCTCACGGAGGCGAGTTTAAGCGGAGTGCACACTATACGTACGAGTATAGCGAAGTGCGGTGGACGGGTAATTTATCTCTGTCAGGCCCTGGTGTGCCCCCAGCTTTGCATTAGGCTTTCTGATAACGGCGGGTTAAGTGAAACGTCCGCCCTTCAGGAAAGAAATTCGTGAACATATGTACCCGGTTAGATAGAAGATGGTACATGGTAAGGGGACGCACACTGAGTTACGTGTATGATTTATTTTTAAAGTGTTGGTTATCACTACGTGAAGGAAAGATAGTATTAGGTTCTGTAAATAATCAATTTACCACTTCAATATTGTCTACCACCGACATCTATTTTAATTGTTGTTTACAATAATAACAATACATTGTTATTTTTATTGTGACATAAATAATCGTATTAACAGGTCAATACATAAAGGAAAAGCCGAGAAAAATAATTGTAAAGATGTATGTAATCCGAGTATAATATATTATGTGCATATTTTGCAAAGTATAAGCTATGCGATCGTCTAAAATATAATTATTTTAGATGTTACAGTTTCCACTGATATGATGGAAGGGTTAGGAGCCTAAGATTTTGAGAAGTAGGTATAGATCTTTAAGTATTATTATGTCAACGCATTTTTGTCCCACTTGTTTCAAAAGGTCCGGTTCTTAGAGATTTTTATTAAATTGAAATTATTGTCAATTTTAAGTATCTTAGATTGCTTATGTAATACACCGGGTAGAAATAGGTGTTACGTCGATACCTCTGGAGTCGAACCACAATAAGTTATAACACCGTCAATCAGTGGTGTCTGCCTGGAATGAAGTCACTGCTACATTTACTGTTTATAAACAAGAGCAATAATGTAATCGCTGGCCTTTTATAACTCAGACACAATGAGTCATTTTATCATGTCATGGCATGATCCAGTGTAAATAATGAAGTTAAGTGTATTATAATAAGTAGTAACGAAGGAAATGCGGTCGGATCGGCCATGACCGCATATGCTACATGCGGTCATGGCCGGCACTTATAAGAATGTAAATAAGCAATTTTCTGATAGGATTACTTAGAATCCATTAACATTTATTAAGGTTGTTTATAGTAATATTTATTAGACGATAACACAAAATGTCTTTATTTTTAGCTATAATGTAGCTGTTAAAATACAGCTGTTTAAACACAGCTACATTATCGCTGTGTTTTAACAGCTACATTGCAGGTTGATTTTGTGCGACGTTTTTCTAAAGCAAGGTCTTACTCCGTTACTTTGGCGGATATTAAATTGACTTTTTTTGCATAGGAAATGCCAAAAAATTAATATATAAACTCAGTAGGTAATTATTCACTAGAATTCGTAAAAAAGCATTACAATTTATTACATATTTTAACATATTCATTTAATACGTTTATTACTTGCCCAAAAATAATTGAGCTTTCCGTTTTTTGTCAAAATATTGCTATTAGTACATGAAAATATGCATGCAGAATAGATTATTATAAAGAATGGTTCTCACTTCGACTTAAAAATTGCAACGGAAGTTCCTTGGACTTACTAAGAATTAATATGTAACTTAAAAAATATTTTGATAAGAATGGCAAAGTACATAATGATGACCGCTTATTTATTTTATTTATTTATGTAATGAATACCAACCTAATGTACATTTTTACAATTCAAAAAAGTAAAACGTTAGGACGGCAAGCCTAATGCCATTACAACTATAGGTGTACTTGCAAGTTGTATGAAAAACATAATAAACATTAAAAATAAATTTATAAAGTAAAGGAAATCTTAAACCTGATCTGTTCCGAGGTAAAAGTGTCTAATTTGAAATTTCTTAACAATCCATTCATTGAGGAAAATTAGCTTGTTACGCCGGTTCAAAATGTAGTTAATTTTAATGTTTGCAGTAAATAATGAATCTTAAAGCCCTCGAATATGAGCATGGGGGTACCGGCATTTTAATGCTTTAATCACGTTACTCCATGTTTGGTACAAGTTTATAAGAAATAGCACAAGATACTTACAAAAAGGTATGACATCATATGAGCTACAATAGTAACTTTTAAAATGATACGGAAATTAAGCTTAATTTGATAGGTACATGCCTAATTTATTTTTTATGTCCTCCCAAGGGAGCGTTATAGAACTGAAGTAATAGCTTTTGACTAGTTAACATTCCGTTACTTTTTTATAATCCTATTGGTCGTATGTTCGATTATGCCCTTATGGCTTAGCCATAATCGGATAATAGGTTTAGATCAGTCAGTATTGTGGAAAAAATGAAATCATATTTATTGCCTGTCTTCCTATCTACTTGTAAAGCTACTACTAATTTAAATAATAGTTTAATAAATTTGAATGAGATTTTTACATAACGGTAATGCCTTTGTAGAGTCGGTGATGACATTTTACTTAGGAAATATCCACGAAATACCGAATCAAGTGGAAGTTTCGCTATTTCATTGCTAAAGTCAGTGCTTGTCGGTCATTGAAAACACGACAATTTTTCTTCCCACTTGTTTCTCTATTTCGGGGATATATCTTCTTCCATTAACTTTCTCTTCAGATCATCTTCAGATCTCTACATTCACTGAAAATGTTATTAATACTCCGTAGGGACCTAACACCTGACCTCTATACCCCAGTTTGGGAAGGTTCTGTATGTTGAATAATTGAATATCTGAATAAATTCTAGAACGCGTGTAATCCCTATTTGTCTCTGACGGATAGATATAAATAAATTACCTATGTAAAAACATAATGTGATCATAAATATTTTATCATATTGGTAATTTGTAAAATGTAAGTCGTATGTTGTACGCAACTATTTTTTATACTTCATTTCAGCTACTGTGTTACAACAATATATTAAAAGTTTATCGAACATTGTTACATACAGCGTGATTCTGAATAGTTTCAAAATACATGAATCGTAATAGATTATTGCAGATTAAGTAGTTTGACCCCTAGGTTTAAAACACAATAAAAATAAACCAAGATCACGCCGCTATCTCTCATAAATTGTTTTCTGTTGCTCTTAACAGACACGAGAGGCGTTTCGTTTTTCCCAGCCGCCGTAGCGGTAGGATGATTAGATGTTAACAGTAATGAGGACTTATCGGCGAACTGGGCCGGCGGGCGCGTTCGATATTGAGCCGTGTTTTTTTTACTATATTTTAATATCATTACATTATTGGAATATCATAACACTATATTATTATTTTTTCATCAGTAATAATTTATTGCGAAAAACAGGTACATGAATGGTGGTAACAAATTAATATTATTTAATTTCTCTGCTTGGCGAGAAGCACAAGGACGTGGAATATTGAAAAAGGCAGGTACATGTAACTAATAATTAATTAATTATCATGAATATTCAAAATAGGTAACATACATGCAATGTCAAATTGATTTTACATCTATGATTACTAAAATTTCAACCATATTATAGATACATGTCAGT
>DWNY01000963.1:0-13900 GCA_018250635.1 Telegonus apastus | reverse complement strand
AAATTAAAGAGTCTGTATGTAATGTCAAAATAACAAATTTAACTACATGCAAATAAAAATATACACGGTACATATAACAAAAATACAATTATATTTTTTTTTGTCTGTGTGTCTGTCTGTTTGGGCGAGGTAATCTTCTAAACGGCTGGACCGATTTTAACGGGACGTTCACTGGAAGATAGCCGAAGGTCTAAGGCGTAACTAATTACGCTATTTTTGAAAACCGTTAGCGTGCGCTCCACGCGCATACGGTCGCTATCGCGGGCGCTAATGTCAGTTGCTACTAGGCACATATTAATGTATGGTTTTTTACTTCTTTAACGTTCGTGAAACCCCAAGAACCAGTTAGTATTATATAACTCGACTCCTACATAAATACATAATTGACTATTGAATCGAGTACTTTGCTTAAAAATAGGTTCTTTCATTTAATAAAATTGTAGATGTAAAAGAAAATCCGATGAAGGTATTATGAACGCGACAGTACTTTCTGGCTGAAATTTAAAAATGCAAGCTACGCTACAATATTCTTTCAGCTTAACCAATTACAAGGAAATTTGGTTTAAAAGTTCTAGATCTGAAAACGTAGGAAATCTTTTTATCTAGACAAATTGAACGGTTGCCCTGGGAGAACTCGTGCTATTTTACGTTCACAGAGGACAAAGCTTCGACGATAAAACTTTGGTAGATTTCTTGTATAACTATTCCGCTACTTCGAACATTTGAGATAAGCGAGAATAAACATTCTGTTAGATAATTGTTGAGTCAGATTAGCTAAAATGATACAGTCAATTACAAATAAATATGTCTTTAAACAGTAATTTCATACTACGTGCCTTATTTTCACACTGATGCGTGCGTAGTTCCGCGCCTTGCGTAGATCTCGGCAGCTCTACAAAGCTAAGCAACGTCGGTCAATATGGATGGGTGACCGCTAGTGGCAAAATTTCATACGCGCTTTCGTGCTTCAGAGGGGACGTCAAGCCGTCGTTCGCGTTCGTGTCCATTGGATAGTAGTCATTGAACCCCGTTGGAGGTCGTATGAGGTTTCAAAACATCTGACTTGGTTGTGCTACTAACATGTACCCCTACTACCTACCTACTACCCGTACCTACTTACCCGCATTTGGAGTATGTCGGGTATGTGGAGTATGTCGTATGTAAGTATGAATGTGGTGGAGTACGCTCCGAGCCTCCCCCAATTGTAGGAAGACACCTAGTTACGCTATAAACCATCTGCTGTGTACCAGTGAATGTTTATGTAAAGATCGGTCCAGTCGTTTCGAAGATTACACAGAAGTAACAAACAGACAAAAAATATAATTATACGTACTGTATATTTTGTAAAAACTTCGTATCTTGACGATACAAATATACACTTCTATGTTATTTATTTATATAAATCTTGGGGAAAGGGAGGCTGAACAACAGGAAACCCTACGCTAAGCAATAATAGGTGTGTCAGTTGTACTTCTTGAGTCAAACCAAATAAAATGAAACTGTATTTAAAAATATGTAATCAGATAAACATACAAAATTAGATAAAAATCTCTGTGCACAGATCAAAACAATGATTAACGATTTACAAATTCTAGACACTGACATCATCACATCACTTACAAATCAATACACGTATTCATCTGTCCTTGCAGTAATATTTCTAATAAAAGATTGCGTGCAAGTAACCCGGTCACTTGAACCCATAGTAAGTTCAATTTGTTTATTGGATCGCGAACTAATCTATCTTTACCGTTTAACACTTGGTGAGGGGTGGGACTGAATTGTTGCCTGCTTTATTTGTATAGGGGTAGGTATAATTCGTATGAACTGGTACAATTTTTGTTGGACCGGTAGAAAGGTTTTAATTTTTTTTTACTACCAAAGAAAAAATATTTTGTAAGCACTTTCTACCGGTACAAATAAATATTTTGTACCAGTTGATGAGCATGTGGGCCAACTGGTGGTAAGTGGCTAATGCCGCCCATGGATATCTGTGATCAACTCCAGATAAGATCATTCTTAACTGAGTTTGGCCACAAGTGCATTACCCTGAGGACTAAGTTGGAACGCCTAAGGTAAGTATGTTTTCTCTACCACACCTTCCAAACCAGAACACGGCAGCGCTTAACACTGCTGTTATTCGGCAGAAACAGGTGAGGCGGTGGTGTAATAGGTCCCACAAAGGGGTCCCACCATAATACAATATACTTAAAGTTGGTCAGTTATGTACCAGCTTATAGCGAATAATAATGTACCTAAATCTGTTACTTCTGCTTACTTATTATTACTAGAAATGGATGTTCTAGATTGAAGACTGTTTTTTTGGTTTTAATAAATATGTAAATGTGTACTTAGGTTTAATTAACTTATCTAACCACGTTCGCACAGTTCGTTAATTACGTAACATTGTTAAAGGTTTTAATTAGTAGTTGTACGTCTAATACAATATTGAGAATCTTTTAAAATTAGTTTTTAATTTAAAGCGCTAAAGGTCAAGTTCTCATGGCATAATTCTAAATATATTCTATAATTCTTTTAAACATATTTTCCTATGTGTTCATATTACGCAGATTGAGTTACCATTTCTAAGTGAATTAAATTAACTAAAATCATATTAAAACGCGTATAGAAAATATTTTTCTGAAACAAAGGCGTTAGTTAGTGAGCATGCAGTTTGCCTGATTTTAACCGGTCACTGCGTCCCACGACTGTCTGCAACCGACCTTAATTCCCAGTAATCAGTGGCTTCTCTCAAGGTAACTACCTTATATACCTAGACCACCCGCGTGGCATAGCGGCCACCATACCTGTCTAACATGCAAATGGTTCTGGATTCGATCCCCGGCCAGATAAATTCATCTGAATGATGAATGTAGGTTTCTGTTCTGGGTCTGGGTGTTGGTGTATTTGTATTAGTGTGTTCATAGTTCCCAATACGCAGGAAAAATTTAAATGTGTAGTTACAAGTGTAGAAAGTGTTATATTTTTAGGAGTAGTACTACATGTATTTAGTGTTTCTAAACAAAAATAAAAAAAATCCTTAATAAAACATAACTTGAACCGTACACCCTTTGGAACAAGAAATACCCTATGTACCATTCCAGACTATAATTTACCACTGTGCCAAATGTCATTCAGATACGTTAAGCGGTTCTGGAGTGATTGAGTATCAAAGATCCGTCCAAACTTTCCCATTTATAATATGGATATGGATGGATGGATTAATAATAGTAAGATTGCTATTTGTAATGAAAAAAATATTTATTCTATAGTACTTATTAATAAACGTTAAATATGATAGTTTTAGTTATTTTGACTGTTATAACGAAGCGAATTTACAGCAAATCAGTATACGGGGAGCTCTTGCACTGGCTTTTTTATAATTTTGAAATACTTCTTCGTCAACTCATACTGGGTTGTTCCTCTGCTGGGCACTGATGGAGACTAAAGGGTTCTGCCCTTGGATCACCGCCTTTGAAAGGGTTTAGGCCATTTAGGCCACAATCTAAGGCGTTGGCTAAGTGCGACTCTGTAGACTTCACACATCTTTAAGAACTTTTTAAGCCCTCTCAGGCGAATAGGTTTCACGATGTTTTCCTTCACCAAGCAAGTGGTGAATAATCTCATATATCTACTTGTTTTATCACGATAAAGTCAGTAATCTTTTTTTGTAATGATTACAGACCGCGGTTTTCCCGGTACCGTGCCGCACCGCGCCGCACGAGAGCACGACCCGGCTATCTGTATTCTGTTTACATTTATGTTCCGATAATCTTGATGACCTCTTTACTACTGATGGGCTATTTACTGCTCAGATGTAGACTAGGATAACATAATATGTACCTAATTTAGTAAAGGGTTTAGAATAGAAAAATACTTACTGGATCATAATCCATTCTTGTTCTTCTTACAGGATTACTAGAGACGCTTAGTAATAGATAATAGAGAGTTTTCACAAAACCTTTTCAGAGAAGTTGTTGAAAACTTATTTTACGTGATACTTTAAGAGAAAGCTACAATTTTTTTTTGATTTGTCGGTCTGTCTCTATGTTCCGTCTCCGAAAAGCGGGATCGATTTTGCCGTCAGTTTTCTAAAAAAAATTAGTAAGGGTAAAAATTTTAAATGTTTTTTTAATACGAGTGAAACCTGGTGGCACAGGTTAGGAGTTTAAGTAAATAGACTGTATCCATATGAAAGGTACTTGACGAAAACGCAGGGCACAGCTGGTTATCAATTATTCATTGCTATGCTGCCAATCAGGCACACCTAACACCCACAGCACTTCAAAGCCGGGACTACAATATCCACATAGAGAATACATTGTCCCATTTGAGCAAACACGTACCGCGGACCTCATTAAACTAGATTGGACATTCCGCTCACCTACGTTTACTATTTTAGTTTAACGAGTTGATAATCTCAAGTGCATCATCCTTGGTTATGCATTGTTGCGGACGGGATTAGAAATTGGAGGATACACTCGGTAATACTCCTTTGGACGTGTTTGTGAAACAAATCAGCGTATTTAATAGTAACCGAATCAATCTCCGTTTTCAGCCAAAACCTAAACCGAACTATCTACTTCTGGCCTATTCGGCCTAAACTGAAACTTTTCAAAACTTATGAAAATTTCAGATATTGAGAGATTTACAGAAGTTACAGACTTAGGTATTTACCTAGAGAACCTTGAAATAAAAAAATATAAGCAGAACTACTTGTGTTGTGTACTTGTTAAACGTTTGACGGCGGGCTGAATGTTAAACTTCGGATGAAATATCTCATTTGACCGGAAATTGAGTGTCAGTCAAATTTTTTTAGTTTGGCGCGAGTTGCGTGCTCCGATGTAACATTGTAACATTTTTAGCATGAGAGGAATTGCTCGCTACATATCAACAAAATTTATTGCTGTCCAATGCTCGCTATTTGTCGCAAGAAAGAAGATAGACTCGGTCGAATCGGTGGTTCCACTCTGGAGGTATAGCCACTACATCTACTTCTGGCTTACTTTTGGTAAGAAAGAAGCGAGTGTCAAGAGATACTTAAGAGAGGCGTTCCATCTTACTTCTTACGGGTAGTAATGCAATTGAGACCAATCTCAGAAGTAACAAAATCATTAGATACTTAGTAAAACGCATGTCTTCAATAAAACCTAGTGATTTAGTTTCGACGCTTTATGAATTTACTGTTTTTCGTCTATGTATGTTCAGTTGGCATACATAGGCATTGCTATGTTAAATATTAAAATTGAATAAATAAATGGACCCGGATTGACTTTCAAAAGTTTTCTGGATTTTACTGACAAAATGGGCATTTCAGTTCGGATTAATCGTGCGAGTGGAAAACGATGAATAAGTCACTCGACATTTTTAGTTTTTGCTTTGACGTGCTTTTATATTTACCAGCTAGAGAAAAAGTAAAATAAAAATAGTTCGCAGAAAATCCTCGGGAAAATAATTTTGTAGAAAAACAAAATTAGTAAATATAAGGTAAGTTACCTACTAACCTAATATTTAGTCATTTGGTTTTTAGGTACGTATAGATCCCTAAAGTAGGTATTAAGAGTAGGTAGGTATAATATTTTTTCATATTTTATGTTATCCTTAGTTTATATCATCTCATCCATTCCATCTACTTTTTTTGACGACCTTTGGCAGGGATGTAAGCCCACTATAACATCGGTATATAGTCGCCGACTATAACATCAACGGAGAGAGAGGAGATCACAGCTCATCAATCCAACTAATGTCACTCAAACTCATGCAACACAAGGGTCTGCTCCGCGAAAGGCCCTAAATTGGAACCCTGATATCCAAACGTATTAATGTATCTTATAACAATAAGTACCAACCGAGCTTGCAATCCACCTGGTGGCCATTGCCGCCCATGGAAATCCTAGATTAACCTTAGATAAGATAAGAGTCCTACCTGAGTTCATCCACACGTGCGTTTCTACCCCTGAAGTCTAAGTTATAACACCTCCGATAAGTTTGTCTCCCTTAGCTACCTTTTTTGTATAAATAATTGGTTCTTAACAAAAAATTTGACAAATAAGCAACAATAAGGAATGTTTGTTGGATTCTTATTTCTGTAAAGTCAAGAAACTAGTACAAAAAGGGGAACGTAATGCGTAAAATAGGCTCAGTAGCACGCATAGTGAGGATAAACTTGTAATCTTATAAGGGCCCTCGCTTATGAAGGTCATGCGTTCCCGACCGTTTAGAGATTTAAACTTTACTGTTTATTGTAGCTGCATATATCTAATTTGTTACTACGCAGATCAACCCTTATTGTCTCAGTCCTGTCCTGCTGCCGTATAGATGGCTTGAAAAAATCCGGCATGTGTTGTCCAGTAACCTTTACCCCCCCTTAAAATGGGATTTCCGTGATGATGTACGCTCCAAGCCTCAATTGTGTCAAAAGATCCGTGACCAGCAATAGGACATAAAATAGTGGCAACGGCAGGGCACAGGTTTTCTCTCAGACAGGA
This sequence comes from Telegonus apastus, assembly GCA_018250635.1. Taxonomy (NCBI): domain Eukaryota; kingdom Metazoa; phylum Arthropoda; class Insecta; order Lepidoptera; family Hesperiidae; genus Telegonus; species Telegonus apastus. The sequence continues at coordinate 7,412 of DWNY01000963.1, read as the reverse complement.
CGTTAGTTAGCAGCTCTCATAAGGATCATGGTGCGTAGTGATAGACTTCATACACCTTTGAGAACTTTGTAGTCGTTTATTAAAGAATTTTCAAACGTATAGTTTGCTTACGATGTTTTCCACTGTTAAAGAAAGTGATAATTAATTTGTAATGCGCTCACAATAGGTATGTCAACAGGTACGGCCCGTGTCTGTTCAATTATGGTACGGTATAAATATATAGTAGATATGGTAGAATAATGTGGTTCGATGCCGGTGATACCACCGGCATATCAGTGTTAAGTGTTGATGTTATTTGGTCTGTAGGGTGTGTAAGGGATACTTATCCGAAGCGTTCCATCTTAGTCCGCAGGGGTAGCAACGCATCTGTGATCAACATTAGATAGGAATTTGATCTTATCTGACATTGATTACAAATATCAATAGGTGGCAGTGGCCACTTACCATCAGGTGGACTGCACGCTCGTTTGCTACTTCCAAATGATATAAAAGAAAGATGTGTAGAAAAATACTATTTTGTCTGCAACGTACATTTCTGTACGTATAAACGCACCTCTGTTACATAAATTTTGTAAAAATAAATATGCCTATATTTTAATGCTCTTCTTTGTAACCAGCCCTGGACTCAGACGAACGTGTGGAGGTAGAAGAAACCTGCTGCGCCCACGGTGAGGCCTTCGCGGTCACCGCATCGTCGGTGGAGGCCTGCTCCGGCGCTGGGCCTCCCGATGACATTGAGCCTGAGCAGTTGGATGTATGTCTACCGTCCGTGCAAAGCTGCTGCAAGCAAATATTTAAGTAAGTCATACATATTTCCTTTGTATAATTAGCAATTAAAAAAAACAAGTAGCATAAGACAGCCGTCCAGGCGGAAAGAGGCTATTCTCCGTTCACGGGCATTTTAAATGAAGCCCAGATAGGAGTCTCTATTTCTAGGACTCTAGGCTATCCTAGAAGGGGTGGACAAAGATTCGTTGATAGTTGACACGTCTTAGCATAAAATTGTTGTAAAATTTCGTGTTGGTGGTCCAGCAGTCTACTTAAAAGATCCTTTTTATAGTTTTGAAGTAGCAATGACCATTTGGTCATTGCCGCTCATGAACATGTGTAATCAACCCTAGATAAGATAAAAGTCCTATCTACGGTTGACCACAGATGCATTGGCACCCTTTTTTTCGATTGGAAAACCTTCCAAAGGTACTCGTCGCCGTGGAAGCGATGCGGAGTTATGTGGGATTTTTACTCACTAAAAATCTGCCGGTGGTTGTCCTCGGCGCTACGAAGAGGACCCCGGCATCTCCGGAGGAACGCAATCGGAGTCCTCTGGGCGCGTTGCCCCTTCAGGCTTCACCCGGGAAACAAGTGTGGTGGAAATGGATTTCCATATAATAGTTTATTTTTTTTAGGTTAAAGGATGACTGCAGTGCCGGCGCAAAGTTGGCGCCTTTAAAACGATGTAATGTGCCTAAAGGTGATTTTGCGAAGGTAAGGCCTATTTTATTTGTACTCGTAATACATTTATAACTTTAGTTAAATTTTAATAAAAAGACAACTTTTAAAAAGCTCTATCTACTTAAATGTAGTGTAGTGTGTAGTGAGTATTGTATTAATGTTTAAAGACTTAATTTCTCCTAAGAATTAAAAAATGACAGACAGAGAAAATTACATAGTTATAAAACAATAACAACGTAGCGTAATTGCGTTACAAGGTTCAAATCACGGGCCAAATTTTACCAAATATTCAAAGTATCTGTTGATATTTTACAATGTTTTTCGGGAACAGGGGTGCTGCGTGTACATCTGGAACTGGGGTTCGTGAAGACGGTCACAAATGCGTTGCCACTCCTGTGGAAGATGGTCGCCTCGTATTATGCTTCACTTGGAAATGATTTTTTTTTTAATTTGTAATTTTTCTGGGGCACAGGCTGAGTGGGACCCTTTTTCGATATCCATCCTTTCATTCTGTTTGTTTATTCTTCTCTGTTATTGTTCTTTCCCTGTTGTTTTATGTTATTTAATATTATTACGAATTGTATTAGGATGATTACCGAAATAAATGTATTCTTTCTTTCTTTTAAATAGGTGGTACCACTGGGTACTATACTACTTTACTTCTTGAAAGGATACCAAGTCTGGCATCGGGGCATTCATTGATCGATTAACGTGTGAAACACTTTATTGTAGACCTGCTGCAGCGAATGCACGTTCGGAAGACTAACTGGCGAATCTCAGGGCAGGGAAGGCTGTGGCGGTCCAGCTGAAACTGATGTTGGACCAACTACTGCTTTGAGACAGAATATTTATTATCAGTGTTGTCTGGTAAATCTATAAAATAAATACATCTATTTAAGGATATTACATTTTTTTCCTCTTTCAATAAGTATTTCCGTGATGAGAGAATTTGTTTTATCAAGAATGACATGGATGAAAATAAAATATTTTCTCCATTTGTAAAAATAAACAGTTAAAAATAATTATTAGTATTATAATTAATAATTGTAGTTAATTTTAAGAGTTTTTTTATGTAAAATGATTCATTAAAATTATGAAATGTGAAAAATATGAAGATTAATGTATCAGATACCTGAAGTCGGCCACAGATACTTTGCTACTCCTGACGACTCCTGATGACCATGTTGAAACATCTGGGATTAAGTATATTTCTCTTACCACACCCTTCAAATTAAGTCACAGCCGATTTTTACACCGTTGTTACTGGGCAGAAACTGGGCTGGAGTCGAATAACAAAGTATTCTATCAAACTTGTTGCAATGGATCTTAATGATAATGAACAACCTAATCTATTTTAGGAAGCCGCGAAAGAGTTAGAAACAACGACAACTGAGGAGCCTACAACGACGTCTACAACGGAGAAACCTACTACAACATCTACAACGCAGAAACCTACTACAGAGAAGTCTACAACGCAAAAGACTACTACACAGGAACCTAAAACAGAAAAGTCCACTACACAGAAACCGACAACAGAGAAACCTACAACGCAGAAGCCTACGACAGAGAAGTCCACTACAGAGAAGCAAGTAGAAACTACAACAGAGGCGAAAGTTGAAACGACGACTGAGCAAAAGATAGAAAAGGAGAAATGTAAGGAGAACACTTGTCAGCATGTTTGTAAGGACGACGATGGCAAAGTTATTTGTCAGTGCCGCGAGGGCTTTAGACTGCAGTCTGATAAAAAGTCCTGTAAAGGTATATTGAAACTGCGTATTTTGGTTTTGTGTGTGTCTAGCTAGTGAAGTAGTTTTGGAAAGGTGAGTTCTGCTTGAGGTTTTGTTGTTTTGCAAAGGGAAAGGTACATTTCTGCTGCTCATTATGTCACCGCTGCATGTGCTACAAAAGGTAAATTACTTTTATAGATAGACTAATTAAATATATAGAGAAATATTCAGTAGCTCTACTGTTCTGGTAAGTACCTTTGGAATAAAAGTTATGTGCATGTTGTAGCTATTTTTATAATCACATATATTTGATAGAGAATAAATTTGGCTTAGGCAAAGACTCGCTCGGCGTTCTGTAGGCATTATTTCAGTTTAAAACACTTTATTAATAAAATCCATATTTTTTGCAAATATACCAGCATATTATTTTTGTAGAGTAAACATTTTATTTAACATGTGCCTCTAGGTAATTATCATTAAAATCCTATCCTGACACCAAAGTTTTTAGGATACCAGTATAGTATCATATACCTACACGAACGGCAACATCTGCATGATATATATCTTTCGCTATTTTACGTCACGTTATGCTATTCATCATAACGCTATTTATCATCGTTTCACAGATATAAATGAGTGCGCAGAGGCTCTGGATGACCTCTGTACAGAAGAGGATACAGTGTGCCATAACACTGAAGGATCGTACAAATGCGTGCCCATCAAAAAGCGAGACGTGGGTTTGAGCTGCCCGCCGGGCTTCCAACGGAATGTTGTCAACCAAGTTTGTGATGGTAATGATAAATTAGGGACGATGATGATAACGTTGGAGACGTTTGTTTATTCGGTCATAGTTGTCTGTTGTGACAATGTTAGTAAATTAAGGTTCTTATAAGAATGTTACAAGAATATACTCGCAAAGAGTATGCGAGGGTCTTGTGGAGAACTGCATTCTCTCTTCCGGTGTCGGTGATGTTTCCAATAAAAAAGTGAAAGAGCATCTGAAAGGGGAATTGGATGGCATCCTAGTTGCCCCTGATAAGGATCCATAGTTAGATTTTCCATCATTGTATATTGTAATTTGCTGCTGAATACCTTCGCATTCATTCGATTGTATATTTTGCTGCAAAAAGATAGATATATTAACGAAGGGTGTATAGAATCAAGATAAATACTTACTTTTGTTATAATTATAGAATAGATATCTATTTTCCATAATAAATTACCTATTGAGGTTATAAACATTTTTTTTAATAAATTACAGATATAAACGAATGCCGTCTTCCTCGGCCGCCTTGCCCAAAGTATCTCTGCGAGAACACAATAGGTGGTTACAAATGCGCAGGAAAACCTGGGAAGCCGTTTGAAGAAGCTCCACATATGGTGGCACCTACCACTGAAGCATCGGCATCTTCTACAGTGAAAAACGATATCTGTCCACCTGGATTCCGGGCTGGGCCGGACGATGAATGTATCGGTATGTTTACAGTTGAACTGAGATATTGTCATAAAATATGTTTGCTCAGACAAATTGGAATAATGATATTGGAAGCAAACATTAAAATAGGCACTTCTGCCACCTGCTCTATCCGGTGACAAAAGTAGTATTGATTTTTAAGTCGATATTTTTTTTTTGCTTTTTTGATGGAGGAAAAACCTGTACATCTGAGTAAAAGAAATTTTCTAAGGTGCGTGAAGTACCATTTCGAACTTGGCCAGCGCGGTAGATGACGACGCGGTAGACTGTAGTGGGACAATAATGTGTTGATGCGCGCAAACTTAAATAAATCACCCTGTATAATTTTCTATGGCATGTAGCGTGGTTTAGCAGCCGTCCTCTGAAATTAGATCGGATAAAAATGTGTAAATCAGTGTTTATTTTTAATAAATGTAATCTGTAAAAGCAAACTCTCACTATCAAATATAAAACGCTGTCCTTTGTAAAGTTATGCGTCTCTTCAAAAAGAACCACTTTTGTATAGGTGAGCAGAACTTTCTTTCTCGCTTACACTTGTATGTCATAACTCCATAATGAATTTTTAGATATCGATGAATGTGACGAACGTCTGGATGACTGCCAGCGGCTCTCCCAGCACTGTATCAACACCCACGGGAATTATTTCTGTCAAGACCACGTCTCTAAGCGCTGTTCGCCTGGATTTAAGGTCAACTCTGCTACGGGAATATGCGAAGGTATGCTGACGGTGCATACATTAACAAGCTCGTTCAACGAATGCCCCGCGTTTGGTTTAACCGAATTCGTTAACCGAATTGGCCAGCCCTCCTTCTACTTTTGTCGAATCAGGGCAAAAAAATGATAGGTAGAAGTGCTCCCTTTCTTCATTAATACGGCAACATCACACTTTAATTTTGGCGCTCACTTAGATCTGGGCCAGGATCTGGCTTGATTACATTAAGTCGATCATCAAAGGCGTCATTTGTATTCGGTTCAACTGGCCCCAACTTTCCATGTTCCTCAAACGACAAGCAGTAATGACCAACTACGGCCAACCGCAACAACTTTCATTCACGGTCACCGCAAACGGGCTGCAGTCGATTATTGCTGCCGAATTATTGTGTACAGTGTCTAAGACGGAAGTCGTTTATCGTCATAACTTCATAGTCGAATTATTTATAATCGAATGCAATCTATTCCCTTTGCTGTTCATACATATAGTTCGTCACTTACGAAGATTAAATGGGAAATAAGCCTAAACTTAATTTTTTCACAGATATTGACGAGTGTGAAGAAAGTAGTGAGGTTTGCAAACGAACAGAAGTATGCGTCAACTTACCCGGAGCTTACAACTGTAAATCCAAGATAAGCACATTGCCTAAGTAATGTTACTCTTTAATAATATTATATTTGTAACGAATAACATAAAAAAAAATATTTTAATGAGTGATTACATATTTCATACAGGCTTGCAACGAAAACTTGTCAAGAAGGTACAAGAGTGAGACCAGGTGGAACAATTTGTGAAGGTACAAGACTCAATACTATATAATTTAACCAGCTGTGCTCTATGGTTTAACCCCAATTAAAAAAGTATTTATTATTCTCATTTCTTCAATCTATCTTTTATCTGAATGTGTGCGATGATATAACAGCTATGATGTTTTATCGCAATTAGTTTAATCTAGGCGGAAATAAAATGGAAATATAACTAAATAAAATGTAACCTTTTTGTCAGCTCCCTTTCCTTGTCGCGTCACAATGCGTGAGCGTCGAACCGTTGGCGTAATGTATTTCTTTAGAAACTCATTATTCCTTCGAAATTTCATATCCGATTGATAAGAAAAGCATTTTATTTCAAACAAATTCTCTTGATAATAAAACTATTCACTTATTTGAATACGAATTAACAATACGATACGAATGTGACCAACATTTGTTTCAACCAACGGTTAACTTAAATTTTGGAACACAAAAGCTGTTATTGTGATTTAAATATGACAGTCAGTGTAGTGCAAGCGGTCAGGGTAGGTTTGTCTCGTGTGCCTACGTCATAATTGTCATTAGGCAAGTGCGTTGCGGCCTATGAGTCAGTCGTTAGATCGCCGCTATCTATCTATCTATCTATCTATCTATCTATCTATCTATCTATCTATCTATCTATCTATCTATCTAACTATCGCTGTCGGGGACACTACAGTTAGATATACTCGTAATTCCTCAACAACTGTTTTTCATCAGTCATGTAGTACACATTTTTTATGTATCGTCAATCGTTTTCATTTTGCAAAATAAATGTTCTTCTAATAGGAAAGATTACGGAGCCTTCGCATTTTGTCTTACTACAGAATTTACTATTTGATTTCTTTTCTTCTTTTTTTTGAACGATTGTACCGATGTAGACAACTATACCTATATACTTCCAGATATTGATGAGTGTCGAGAGGGCACGCATCTCTGCGATCAGTTCCAGAATTGTATCAATACATTTGGTGGTCACGAATGCCGCTGCAAGAACGGCTTTGAATTGGACTCTACTTCTAGTGCTTGTGTTGGTATGTTACTAACTTATTACAAACAGCTTGATGAAATTACAGAATGAAACTAACAAAACTGTGTTCTGTTTTTACTACTCATTTGCTTTTCTATTTTCTGATGATTTATATTTATACAATCCGGTTGTTTATTAATTTATTAAAATTATCTCTCATGATAAAATGATATTTTATGGTATATATTTCAGAATTTTATAAAAAATATTTATAAATCTCAAATGCTCC
>DWNY01000962.1:0-13906 GCA_018250635.1 Telegonus apastus | reverse complement strand
CACGAGTTCACATTGACCACTATTGCTGATGGTCGACTATTGTCGCCAATAGCTATGGGGGTTCTTCGACAATCGACGGTCGCATGACCTATCGTTGCTCGCGATGCTAACTAATTATTATTTATTTATTATTTTTGTACACCTGAAACAGAGGGTAACAAAGGGTGAACCTTATGCCTAATGGCATTTTTTGCCAGTCAACCCTGGGTGATGGCGATAATATGTGGTAGGCTTTAACTACAAAGTATAGATAATTGCATTAACAACACATAATAATAATGAATACATACGTACAATATATACACACACACATACATAAATGTTTTGCTTTTTAAAATCGAATAAATGAGATTTGAAATTGAATTTGAAGGGTATCGTCTTCGGGAAGCAACTTTCCTGAAAGTTCTCTATAATATTTTCAAAGTGCACTTGTTCCATTTGTCTGTCCGTCTTGATCAGCGTTGTGGACTATTGTTCATATCCTTATGAGTTTGAAAGGAGACCTGAGACCAACAGTGGGACATTAATGGCCAGCATTACAATGCTACGGCTATGAGCGTTCAGGGTCTAACTCATGTTTTTTCTTATGGAGTCGAGTTAGCAAAATGTCCTCTGAATGTTAGGCCTCTGGCAAACGCCTCTTTTATATTATACTGAAGTAGCAAACGAGCATGGAGTCTACACGATCGTATGTGGCTACTGCCGACCATGGACATCTGTTATCAACCCTAGATAAGACCAACAGTCTTAACTGACGTTGGCCACAAATGCGTTGCTATCCCTGAGGACTAAGTTGGATCGCCTCGGATAGGTATGTCTCTTTCACCGCCTCTCAGACAGGGTTAGATATTGTTCATCATTTGAAAGTAGCAAACGACCATACGGTCCACCTGATGGTATCCGCCCATGGACATCTGTAACCGGCCACAGATTAGAACACAGTCTTAGCTGAGGTTAGCCACGGTTGCGTTGTTACCCCTGAGTATAAGTTCGAAAGCCTCGGATAAGTATATTTCCTCTGTTACACCTTTCCAAGCCCCAGCAGTGCTGAATCCTAGCTATTGAACAGAAATCGATATGGCGGAGTCAAATCACAAAGTATCCTAACACCATCAATACTCCAAGAATCCAAAAACCGCACAGTGTGGGTAGAACCGCGTGGCAAACTCGTCCATAATAACGGACATCTGGGTTCCATTTGGTAAAATGTGTCGAAGCCTGCCGTTAAGATAACGGTTCAGTTAATGCTGTTATTGCGTATAAAAGTCTGATATTAAACGCTATAAGCTTTCATGACCCCATGTAGGCACTATTACGAGAACCCAGTATATGGACGTCTTCCAAAATAAATGAGAATGAAAATAATGGAATTCTTGCGTTTATTATTACGTCTGATGCCCGGATTGAATAGACGCCAAGCGATAATGGAGGAGTGCTATTCTGTATCGATTTATAATCCCCAAAGCTGAAACGCGGTGAAATATCAAATTCTTATTCTCTGAGAGTCAACAATGCGAAATGCTTGAGTGTGGAAGCGAGAATAAATGAACGTTTCGTATTATATTATAAGGTACTATGAGATTATGCGGCATTCTGTAAGAGGATTAGGTCGGTCCAGCCGTTTAGAAGATTACTTCAGCCAAACAGACAGATAGACAAACATTTTTTAATTGTTTCTTTTTTATAGATATCGTGTATACTTTCATATGCATTACGTAAAACGTTGTTATTTTGATATTATAAATAGACCCTTCAATTTTATCTATTTGTATAGATAAGTTTCCGCTATTCCTGACGGTCGGTAGCGCAATGCAAAGCTCAGGTGATACTGGTATCCTGCTGTTCGCATATCTGATCCGACCATCTCTTTGGCCTTTGTCCCCTAGGTCTCTTGTCTTGTAACTTCCCCGTTATTATCAGGTTTTCTTGGTATGTGTCCAAAGTAAGCCAGAATTCACTGGAGGCACTTGGTGGAGAGCCCTTTTATATGTAATACATTTTACATACATTTCTTGTATATAACACAGGTTTTGCTGCAAAAAGTCGGTTAGGGTTTGACTTTGACGGTGAAAAAAAGGTCGTCAGCCTGCAAAACAGACTGAGTACGAAAAAAAGGTCCCTTTCGCTACGTACCTATAAGAAAATACCCATTTATATCAAACGCAAATAAAATTTTTAATTCTTGCTAATTTTCTGCGTTAATTTTATTAAACTCTGCCAAAATCTGCTATTTTTTCATTCTGCGAAACATTACGCCAGACCTCAAATTTAGGACCTAATTCTGTTAAATTAGCAGAATTATGCTGAATCTGGTCACACTGATATGTTTGGCTCTCTTAACAGGTCCTTCGAAACAAAACACAAAAGCGCTTGACATTTTTGTTATTCCCAATTTTTATTGTGTCTATATAATATCATACAATAAAATTGACAATAATATTGACATATAATAATATAATACAATAAAATTGACAGCTTATTAGCGTCGATGTTGGCTTGAGCAACACCGTGAACAGTCCTCGTTCAATCTAAAAATTAACGTGTAATAAAAATTAAACTTGCTCAATTTTTTCTTCTATTATTGCACAGTCAATAATAACCGTAAACGGTCAATATCATTGCGCAATTTGTATTACAAATAAATAAGATTAAAGTCTATTTATTCCTGCAAGAAAGTGTTCGTAATGTCAAAGAAACAACTTTTTACTAAATGCATATGAAAGTATACACGGTACCGATAACAAAAAAGACATTTTTTTGTCTGTTTGTTTGGCCGAAGTAAGTTTCTAAACGGCTGGACCGATTTTGACGGGACTTTCACTGAAAGATTGCTAAAGGCCTAAGGTGTAACTTAGGCTACTTTATTAAAAAAAAAAAAAATAGCGCGCGCTCAACGGGCTTGCGGCCGCCGTCGCGGGCGTTAATGTCAGGTGCGGACAGATATCAGTGTATGCCTTTTTACTTCTTAGACGCGAGTGATACCGCGGGGAACAGCTAGTTGTGCAATATTTTAGCTAGTTGTGCATTATTATTGATATTGTAGGACCTGTGGTACCTCTGTAATCGAAAAATCAAAACAAATCGATCAAAGTGTTCTACCAACTCCAAGCCAATCAATAGACCCTTAAACAATTGTCTAAATTTCTGGTCTGTTAAAAAATAATCTTACCGAGCTCAAATTATCTCTACCGTCAATCATCTAGGTTCTAGATCGTTAGTCGTGTTTTGTGGAGCCTAAATTATTCAAGTGGCGGAGGCCTCAGTAATTTTGGTCTAGTTAGGCTGAGCCAGGTGTTCGCGTAATTAAGGCGCAAACTGAATTCCTAAGTTAAAAGCTAGAAGTTATTTTTTGTGTAATAAAACTATATTATAAGTAAATATTTGTGGTTTTGCTGTTTTACTTTGATGGTTTGGATTTTAGTGCTCAAGGCGAGCAAAGAATATGTAGCCGTCGTCAGGTAAGACTTCACACTTATTAGGGAGTCGAATACAAATGCCTCGAATACAAAAGTTATCGATGCCGCTAATCACTTGGAATGCGTACTTGATTAAAACTTGTGTGGCGACTTGCCGCAACTTGTCAAAAGATGGCGCTACTAGTATTCTGAATCACGCCATTGAAGCATTCTCATCTTACATATAATAACAAGTCACACTAAGGCTGACGGAACACCACCGCTTCTCAGTCATGATAACCTAGCAGCACTTACCATCAGATGGGCTGCGTGCTCATTTGCTACATGCATAACATTAAAAATAAAGAACAGTATTCAGCAAAAACACTTCGAAAATTGTGTAAAGTAAAGATGACAACATTTAAACGTAAATACGATTCTATGATCGAGTTCCTCCATTTAGACATGTCATTAATATATCTAAGAATCTATTAACTACGAATACGGAATGTATAGACTACACGTCAAAAATTGCGACCAAAAATCAATATACAAGAAAAAATTAAAAGTACATTTACTGATAGAAATTCTAAACAAGGGCGATAATCTCGAACAATACCGCATACAATGTAAACCGCATTACAAACTCGGGCAGGTCTCGCCGCATGACCGCCTAATGGCTGGAATGGAAAAACTTTTTCCTTTACAACTTTTAACGGCTGTTTATTTGTTCGAATGTGTATAAAAGTAAGTATATTATTTATCGCAAGATCTTTTTTGATATTTAAGATTATGAAGTCAAGCTATATTTCTTAGTAAATTGAATAAATGTTTTTATTCTCTTAAAAGTGGTGTTATTCAACGGTTACGTTATAGTGAAATTCTAAGAGCGAAGTAGGATATTTTTTTATCACCGTATTTAGTTGCACTTGAAACGAATGTTCCCAAATGAATTGCCTACTCAAGAACTACATTTTTTTATAACAGCACAAGTGAACATGCATTACAAAGAAAGCAATTGCCACTGACCCCGTATTAGATTAGAGTCATATCTGAAATTAGCAACCGATGCTTTGCTACTCCTGAGGACTAAACAGGATCGTCTCAGATAAGTATATCCTTTAGCGCTTAACACTGTTGTTATTAGCTAGAAATATGATGATGTTGCCTCCTGAGTCCATTCAGAAAGTGTTCTTCCACGCTTAGATACATAATAAATTGAAGATTGTTCCTATCGGTTGACTTTTAATGGTTCGATTGGAGAGTGTCTCTTACAATCAGGAGTTAGATAAACTATTGTAAATTATATAACGCTTTCTACACTCAAAGCCCCCACACTAGGATTTTCTTCTGTGTCGTGGGTGCCATGAAAACACACAAAGACAAATACCAAAAACACCTGGGTCTGTACCCTTAACGGAAATCTAAATTCATCATTCAGATATCTGCCTGGCCGGATCGAACCCGGAACCTACTGCGTGTCAGACCGGTGTTGAGTCTAGGCAAATATATAAAATTGAAGTGTCTCTTCGTATCAAAATAACAATTTTTTACTAAATGCATATGAAATTATACACGGTACCTATAACAAAAATACAATTATATATTTTTTTCTGTCAGTCTGTTAGCCGAAGTAATCTTCTAAAAAGCTGGACCGATTTTGATGGCATTTTCGCTAGAAGCTAGTTGAAGGTCTAAGGCGCAAGTTAGACTACTTTAATTTTTGAAAAAAGTATTAGTACGCGCTCCACGCGCATACGGCCAACCACACGGGAGTTAATGTCAATTGCTATTAGGCAAGTATTAATATATGCCTCTTTACTCCTTTAACACGAGTAAAACTGCGGGGATCAGCTTGTATGTAATATAAATGGCTCAAAGCGATTATATAATTTAAATCGAATTACAAATTCCAAGCAGTTAGGTGCGAACTGTGTAATGGTCTGAATGGAGAAAACTTTTCTTTTACGACTTTACTGACGCTTAGCGGTTACGAAAATTACGCTTTTTATTTATTTTAGTAAATAAAGCTTCGATGATCAAATTCGATACCATTTTATCTTGAGTATATTAAGCGTATAATCAATTACAGGACGTGTTTAATCATAGGTATTGTGTTTAGCTGTTAACCTGTCCTTTTGGGTCGCAGCATTTTAAAAGTGATAGAACCTTTGTGATTTGGCTCAAGCGGTACCATCACCACACGTTTCTGATGTATTACGGAAGTGTTAAGCGCTGATGTGTTCTGGTTTGATGGGTATCGTAATGGTGCCGTGCGCCGTGCCAACTTAGTTCTCAGAGATAGCAATGCGTCTGAGGTGGACCTCAAGAGGGATTTTAATTTTATTTAGAGTAGATCAAAGGTGTCTATGGGGGCAGTGGCCATTTACCACAGGTAGACTGCATGCTCGATTGCTACCTACCGCTAATATAAAAAAATCTAACTCGATCGTATGGGAAAACTGCTAATATGTTTACTGGGACATACGTAATTTAAAAAATAAAAACCGACATGTTTAGTAACTTGGCGATGCACTGCCGTGTCCCCAGTTCGCAGATCTGTAACCGACATGAGCGGAAAACGATTACCCCGTAAATGCAGTCTCGACGTTGAAGTTTCATTTTGTGGCAAATTTTTTGAACATCTGTGATCTATTCTTGGACAAGATTTATGTGTTGTTCTTTTGAGTTTCTTTTAAAATAAGCCCTATTCTTCTGATGCTGACTTTCAATGAGATAATTATTCTTACATACAAGTTTTTCAATGAGACTGACTTTCAATGAGATAATTATTATTACATACATGTTTGTACGCCTTAAGGAGATCATTTTTTATAGGTTTGACTTGAAAGCAATGTTTTTAACGAGATGAAATGATTTTAATCGAATGTATATTTAAACATAACGACTGATTTTAAACACAAAACGTTGTATGGTTTTCATTGAAACTATTAATAATTGGACCTTATTTGAATTAGAGAGATTATTATGTATACTAGCTGACCAGGCGAACGTTGTTCTGCCATTTGGTATTAGAAGCTTGCCCGTGAGACAGTGATGTTTTTACAATAACGCCATCTAGTCTACTAAGGTTGAACTATTCGCATACGTTCGTAAGAAAAGTTACTTCTGATTTAAATTGTAATAACTTTTGACAGAGGGGATCGATTTTGATGAAATAAAGCCTAAATTTTAAGTTAAGATTTGTACTATGAATATATGCATTTCCATGAATTCAATCCCGTGATGTTTGCGGTAAGTAATTTTAAACACACAGCGAGCGCGATTACATTCTTTGTATTTATATATATATAGATGAGTGTTATACATCGTACGAATATCATTGATAATAGAACGCGTCGTGGTTGAACTCTGTAAATATTTCATTGCCTACCTTATAGTTGGGTCGGGTTTTAAGTGTGTACTGAAGTACGAAGTTGGAATGTTGAAACGTTCCTACTTCGTAGACCTAAGGGGTAGCAATGTATCTACGGTTGACTACATTTCGAATGCCCATACTACTACGGCCAGTGGCCACTGTCATGGTGACTACATGACTTTACCGAAAAATAACAGCACCAATCCAAAATACTAACAGCGGTAATTTATATCGTAGTAAATATGATGTATCGGTTGAAAATTACTGTTTCAACATCTGACGTGTCATTACCAGCGCCAATGGACAGTTTAAACAAATGGCACCGAAAATTATCAGCGTAATTAACTGTCGGAAAGATAATTGTGTGTGAAGAGTTATCGCTACGGTTGGCAATGCTTATGAAAAAGTCAGCAGGAACTAAATACTTTCAATGGGTTTTATTAAGTTTATACTTATCTAAGAGCACTGAGCAGTGATACTTATATAATAATATGTGTGATAGCCGAATGGTTAAAACACGGCCTCTCAATAGGGGAGTCCATGGTTTAAATCCCAGTCACATGGTTCAAATCAAATCCAGGCTTTGACGGTGAAGGAAAACATCATAAGGAAAATTCCACATTTGGGAGTTCTTTAAAAAAGTTTCTCAAAAATATGTGAAGTCTACCAATTTGCTCTTAGCCAGTGCGGTGAAGTATGGCCTAAAAGCCCTCTCACTCTGAGAGGAGACCCGTGCCCAGTAGATGGACAAATTTTTACTTACAGCTACATGTCTATTAAAACGACCTACATATAATGTTTAACGCAGCAGTATATAATACTACTCTCACAAGAAGATCATTCACTTACTGCATCAAACAGTGCAGTCTTAATAAATTGTTTTATAGCACACTGTTACCTAAACCCCCACTTTACGCACGCTCGTCCGTAACCTAAACAGTAGTTTTACACAGTGCAAAAGTGATATCTTACTCTTATATACTTAATTTCTGTTGGTGTAATATTACCGTTGTAATGCCAACAATGTTACTTTTAACCGGCTTACTCCATATTGTGTAATTGCGAAAATTAAGCGCAAACTCATTACATCCCAATATGCTTATTATGACTTAATCGCTTGTTCAGTTTGTCTTTCTGCTACTCACAAATTAAGCTTCGACTAGGGATGGGCGCGTTGATTCTGACAAACAGAAACAAAAGACACTTACATCTTTGCTTACATTGTGAATCGATTTTGCTGAGGTCTTTAGTTGAATATATTTTACATTGTACTGAAAATTATAATCCAAAATTATATTTACGCAAATGTTAATGAGCCTCCACGAGTGACAGTTCATATGGATCATTTCCAACGGTCGCTAATTTCACCTGTAGTCAGTGATAATCATATTAGCTCACTGTCACGTGTGTTACCTCCCTTTTCTGGTAAATTACCGTTTCAAACTATCCAATAATGTAAGCATGAATTCTAGAGCAGTTGGAAACAAAACAAATAATTCTTGCAAATGTCATGTGTGTTACTTACACTTGTCATATTAGACTTGCAGTTAATTGGCTATTAAGTGGCCATCTATGTATGTATATCTGGCGACAAGCCAAACCTCTCTATATGAACCAATTGAGACGACTACCTACTTTAAGTATTTCGGTCGGATTATTAACCACTACACATTCCACTGTCAGGGCAAGCCAAGACGAATGGTCACTTGCGTCCATATATCCAAATATTCCTGTTATTTGAAACGCAGTAGAACAAGTATGGTTCCACCGGAGAGGTAACATCCCCTAAGCTATATAATGCCTTCTCCGGGATGCCTCCTGAGATGTCCCCTCTTCTTCAGGAGGTCCTTGGACCTCAGGTCGGACAACAAGACTGTAACTGCCTAAAGGCAGAACCCTTATCCTCTATCACACGTGCAACAGCGCTTGATGAAGCTCTGCTGTGCTTATTTTGACAAAATAGTGGTAGTAGTGCGAACTACAGAATATTCTACCTCCTTTAAACTCATTTTATACTACAACTACATAAAGTTGACCATAATTAGTTCCAAGAAATTAGCATCATTATCTCATTTTTAGGCTCCACTGAAAACCAGCGCTGCAAGTGGCCACTGCTGCCTGGCAACTACGCTGAGTGGAGACCTTTTCGGTTTAACGTAATTTATATACTTATTATTTTCTTTCTTTTCTTGTTTTTTATGTATTATTTCTTTCTCTCTTTCATAAATAAAAAAATAGTCCTAAAAATAATTACTGTACGACCCATCACTATTAAGAAAAGCGTTGGAACATTATTTTTCGTTTACGCGTCGCTCGAATTAATTTCCGCGGAAAGTTGCCGAATTAGTAAATTGGCTTCATTAGTTTTTAACGGAAAAGTTTCCTCGTTCCGTGAATATTCATTAGCTTCGTGTGTTCTCATCAAAACATGGGATCTGTATATTTAATGAATTTCATAAGATATGTCGCTGTTTTGTTGTAATTCCTGGTTAACATAAGAGGAAGTGGTATTCTTAATGCTATGAAGTTAGTCCTCCTAAATTTTCGGTTGTGATTCTAATCTGAAATTAATGTTTAATGTTGAAAGGAAATATTGTAGAAAACCTATTGCTAAAAATACCTTTTTAAAGGAATTTTACCAATCCCTTCTCATGCCACAGAAGTAAAAATTATAAATTGATGGTGTACAAAAGATTTTATCTTTGTAGTCTCCATCCAATTGATGTTATTCTTGCTAACTTATGGAAATCTTGAGGACAGTTACTATAATTATATCAGAATAGTCTGCACGCTAGAGTTTACTCGGCGCCTGAATACGATACGAGGTATTTACTTTTCCCTATAAATCGCCATTGCAATTACACCAAATGCCGGTCTGGTACTGTCCTCTATCCTATGTTCAATTTACTAAAGTTATAAAGGCTGTTTTCGAGTAGTTTTAATTAAGGGAATAATATTTACTGTATATTAGTACCGTGTTGGTCTTGAATAATCTCACTGCCTCTCTTTCCTATTATGTCTGTTCTTCCAGGTCCTGGTTCCACGATGTCTGGTTCTCCTGGTGTTGTTTCCTCGATGTCTTCTCGAGGTAGCCCGTTATATTATAAAATTTATAATATAAAAAAATGTCGTGGGAAACGACAAAGGGAAAAATCCAGGTGATGGATAGCAGAGTATTCCTGTGTAACTCCGCCTACTTTGATCATCTGATACGCAAGTCAGGCGTGGTGAATATCGGCAAAACCCCCATAGAAAGAAGACAGAGGAGCTAATTTTATGTTTGGAAGTAGCAAACGAGCATCCAAACCGCCTGGTTGTAACTATCCGCTGTCGTCTACGAACATCTATAATCAACCCCAGATAAGATCAAAATCCGAAGGGGTTGCTAGTCCTTAGTTGTTGACCTGTTTAAGTTGGAACGCTTCAGATAAGGTCTCCCATACCACGCCCTTCAGACCAGAAGACAGCAACGCTTAACACTGCTATTAAATTATATTTTCTGCAGTGGACATCAGAAGACTGATGGATACTCTTACCTCCACACATACCGTAAATTGGACTATGTGCGTTTTCTTTACCTACATTGCAAACGAATTGAAACCATAAGCGTCAGTGAGTAGTATACTTACCAAAAGGTACACAACATATTGAAATCTGTATAATAAGAATTTAACTCACGCTCGCTGTCAGTATGTTTAAATTCAATTGGCACAAAAACTACTGAATGGCATTAAATGGAATGCAGATATATTCATAGTACGTACGTTACTTTAACATTTAGGCTTTATTTTATTAAAATTGATCCACTTTATCAAAAGTTAAAACAATTTAAAATCAAGTCACTTTTCTTACGTCGAATTACTTAGGTGAACATAACAGTTCTACTGTTGTAGACTAGATGGCGTTATTGCACAAAAATCAATCACGAGCAAACGTCTAAATCCAAATGGCAGAACAATGTTCGCCTGGTTAGCTGCTGCTACTTCAATTTTATGTAAATAGATGATTAACAGAAATATTTTTATGGTGAAATTATACAGTAGACAACAATTGTGTGTACAACGCCTTCTTATCATTGATGGAGGCATCTTCGTAACTGTTATTAGCGCGGGCCATAAATATGAATTATCTAGCGGCAGAATAACAGGTTTTAGGTAATTTATCATCCGCCGCTTCTGCATTCTCGGTAAATTCTGGGAAAATTAAATTGTAGATTTACGTTTTAATCACTTGTAATATTGTAGAGTAGTGGAATGGTCGATTTACATAAAATAACTAATACATTAAAATTCGTTTATGTATGGAAAATTTTACATAAAGGTAACATTTACAAATTCGGAACTTTACATTTCCTAAAACAAGAAGTTACTTTACTTTTATTCACTGGCTGGGGCTTTTACTACTGGAGGTAGTTTACTAGAAAAAGGTAATTACTTACGCATTGAAAATATTAGTTGAATCGAATGTTTTAACTTGGAATATTGACGCATTAAAAATATTAAAGTAACTTAACCAAAATTATTATCAAATCTGATTTCAAGTATTACGTAAGCACTGAAGGGGGTAGGAGTCTTTGCTTATTTTTGATGACATGGGAGTCGGGACGTCTAGATGGTACATATAGAATCCACCATCCGTCTCAAAAAGATCTGATAAAAACCACATAATTAAAAGCCATTTATCTATTGAGATATGTACGTAGGACAAACGCAATCCCGATGCGAGTGGAAAAAATATTTTGTTTGCGAATCCGGGGTAATAAATTTACATAAGCAGCGGTAAGCCGCGGCCGGCCCCTAGTAATTGGACAATTCTATCACGACAAACGTAGACGGGCGATCTAGTTTAATTTTTATTAGTAATTTTCATGTTATAGGTAAGTTTTAAGTTACACACACTTATTATATCGCACGGGAACCGTAAATTTTACGATTTAAAGTACATATGTGTTATGAGTATGATGTATCTCTGTGCCAAATTTCAACCAGATTTGTTCAGCTATTTTGGTGTGATTATGTAACAAATACCTATTCATCTAAACTTTCAGATTTATAAAAGTAGATATAAGATAATTATGCAATAGGTATGTCTATGTAACGTTGAGGAGTTTGTATACTTTGTGATGACCACTGGACATTTTTGAAAATTCTGGTCATAGTATTAAGGCCACACTTTACATTCACGTAAAGTGATCACAAGATTCGATGCCGGTCATGCAGACGATAAATAATAAATCTATCGTAATAATTAAGAAACATTTCTAGTATTTTAATATATCACTAGCTGACCAGGCGAACGTTGTTCTGCCATTTTTATTTAGAAGGCGCTGATGTGCTATTTTTATAAATAATTCGATGTAAGAAAAGTTATTTCTGATTTTAAATTGTAATAACTTTTGATGGAGCAGATCGATTTTGATTAAATAAAGCCTAAATGTTAAGTTAAGATTCGTACTACGAATATATCTGCATTTTTCTGAATTCAATCCCGTTGTTTTGGCAGCAACTAATTTTAAACACACAGACAGCGAGCCCCGGTTACATTCTTATCATATATACAGATTTATTTTAATCTCCTTAAGTGCGGATATACAGTCGCAAAGTCGCAGCGCCGGGTGTGGCAAGTCACACTTACCACTTTCAACATTTAGTGGTTTTTGCGACTGAAACTTTTCCGGTTCTCGTGTAGTCTGGCGAGTTCTTAAACGAATTGGAACTAAGACAATGCAGAACTAACTAGTTTATTTTATTCCGCTACGAACTTAATTCATGCGAACGAATTGGACAGTTGTGACCACTTTTTGCAGAACGTCAGAATGAAGTATTTACTGCATGCTTTTTCAACCGTTAAACAAGGGGTTATTAATTCGGTTGTATGTTTTAGTAATGAATGACTACAAGAAAGAAATAGTTATTGTGATAATGTGGCATTTAAGGTTTTTTTATGTTACGGAAGTAGCAAACGATCATGCAGCCCACCTGATGGTAAGTGGCCACTGCCGCCCATGGACCTCTGTAATCGACCTCAGACATGGTTACAGCTCTATCTGAGGTCAGCCACAGATGCGTTGCTATCGCATAAGTATGTCTCCCTTAACGCACCCTTCAGACCAGAACACAGCAGCGCTTAATACTGCTGTTATAAGGCAGAAGTAGGTGAGGCGGTGATGCCGCCAGAATCAAATCCCAAAGGGATCTACCGCCTTTATAAAGAACATTGAAGTCTTACTTCACGGCACTTAACACTGACGCCTTGCTTCCCTTGAGGACTAAGCTGGAACGCTACGGATGTTTATGTGTTCCTCACCCACACCCTTAAAACCAGAACACAGCAGCGCTCAACCCTACGACTATTCGTATTCTTCTTCATCTTGATGTACAAACTAAATTAAAACTTAAATCGCGAACCTGTCCGACATTTTTATTCCAATAAAGGTCCTTTACAAAAACTGAGCACTTTACAAGAGCCCAAACTTGGCGATTCTTTTATTCATAACTTCGTTGGGGACGAAGTTGAAACAAGGGGATTAACAAAAAGGCAATGATCAATCAACTTCATTTGATCGCAAAGCTGTGAAGTGCAGTGATTGGGTGGAAAGTTTTAATTCTGACCCGGAAGGCTACCTTTGTAAAGGATCTTTGGAACTTTCCTTTTCGTGACCTATTTTAACGACCGGCGTCGGTGTATTACGTAAGGGCCCTCGGTATATTTTTTTAGATAATGGAAGTTGGTGAAGTATTAAATAAATAACGCTTTCTACACTCATAGCCTCACAGTAGGTTTTTCTCCTGTGTTGCGAGTGCCATGGAAACACACAAACACGAATACCCAAACACCCAGACCCAGAACAGTAATCTAAATTCATCAATCAGATATCTGTCTGGCCGGGGTCGAACCCGGAACCCTTCGTGTCAGATCGGTACGGTGACCGCTCCGCCACGCGGGTCGTCGAATTATTGTGGTTCGCACCGGTGTCATCGATACTATTTCTGCCTTATAACAGCAGTGTTGTATCTGCTGTGTTCTCGTTTTAAGGGTATGATAAAGCAAACATAGGAGACGCCACCATTTTTTTTATTTATTTACTTTAAACTTTATTATAGCTTAACAATGGTACAAAAGGCTAATGGCT
>DWNY01000961.1:0-13918 GCA_018250635.1 Telegonus apastus | reverse complement strand
GCGACGCGCGCGTTACTTAATTAGATCGCATGTAAATTAGTAAATAACGGATAACCTTATAAATATCTCCCGTTATAATATGAATATTAAAATGACTAAAACGTCAAATAATTTATTTGAATAGACCAGTTTATCTAAGCTTAAACTATAGTGGAATGACGACAAATTAAAATAATAAAATGTTACCATTAAACATAAACAGATAATTGAGATTTAAATTCAACAAGGACAGACTGAGAGGATGCAAAAGGACACATCCGCTTTTATACGTACGTACATTTATTATAAATCAGTTGCGAATCACAATTAGTTACATTATAATTTTCACGTACCACGAAAACCATTCTATACAGATTTACATGGGTATGTTTATTTAATTTATTAATGTTACCGCACCGCACTGCACTTTCTGCTTATTAATGCGGATTGCGGGTTTTGCATTATGCTGAGTGCTTGTGCGGCATATTATATGCAAAATATTAAAAATAAATTACGGTACACAGGACTTCTAACGATTTCACTGTATCTCGTCCTGTTTAAATTGTACTTCTCATTATACTTTGAACTCATATTTTTATATCATGGACGCAGCAAACGACGTTACAGCCTAACTGATGATAAGTGAACTGTCTTACTTGAACACCTATAATCAACCCCAGATTGTGCCTGATCGCGCCTTAGATCGAATACAAATGCGTTGCCACACATGAGGATTAAAGTAAAATACCACGGATAAGGATATTTCTTTTACCATACTCTTTAAACCAGAATACAGCAACACTTAATATTGCTGTTAGGTAAAAATAAACCGGAATAAAATGTCTCTAGAAGTACCTAAAATAATAATGCGTTGAAGCAATGTAATAATTTTTATTTTTGCTTAATTCATTACCACTTACTATACTTACATTATAATACACAATTATTAGCAAGCTCCTACAAAAAATAATTATGGGATATATTTTTTTAGCCGTATGAACTTTATATTGTATACTGAACACGTTTTTAATTTATATCATACTGATATTATAAATCTGAAAGTTTGTGAGTTACATTTTATATAATTGCAAGTGAAACCGCGGGCATGTCTAGTGTTAATATATTTACTTTTATAACACTAGAATATATCGAAGTCAGCTATATGAAACATATGGGCATGACGCATTAACGAAATATATTGGCAGCTGACGGAAACGAACTGAACTTACAGGCTCATAAATATTCACGCTTATGATATTACATTTTTCCTTGCAGTATTTTACAAAATATCAGCACCATCTCCCCATAGAATATAGGAAATATTAAAATAAGAATATCCTTTTTTAAGATAAGGTTAGTAACTGAAGAGAGTAAAGAAGTCGGTTAAAAATAAAGAAAACAAACGTAGGTACGTATTATAATATATTACAACAATTTCAAGTGTGAGTCACACTTGCGTTTCCAATTCCAAGTGAAAGAAACGCCATTTTCCTAAATACTCCGGCGACACCATGGCCACACCTATTTCTGATTAATAACAGCAATGTGGAATGCTGCTGTTTTCGAGTTTGAAAAGTGTGTTTTCACTCATACTTTCCGTGGCGTTCCAACTCAGCCCTCAAGAGTAGCAACACCTATACGACCAATCTGAAGTAAGACACTAATCTTATCGAGCCCTTACCTTCAGGGGGACTGCATACTGCACACTGATTTGCTACCTCCAAATCATTATAAAATAATAAATAATAAATTCATGATTTAAATTTGCTTCTGTGGTATTCTAATATAAACCTTAATTTAACGCAAATACTATTTTTTTTTTCGAAAACGACTCGTATATAACGAGGAACATTATTATTTCAATAGCCTACAAGTAAATTTTTCACACAAACTTTTTTTCGTTTTCCCCACTTCATAATAATTTACGCACCTCACTTATTACGGCAACTCGAGCTACATTACTATACACTCTATTAAATTACGAATAAGAGGGCGATGGTGAATTTTCCGCTAAACATTTTATGGTCGTTCAGCGTTTCCGCTTTCTTTCAAGTTCATAACTAATGCACATAAATTACCGAGCTCGAAGGGTACTTAGCAATATACGCGAGACGTGCCGTATGCAGCGCATGTGTAGCGTTATTAGGAAGAGTGTAAATTGCAATAAGGGCTGCCCTTAAGCCTCAGGCACATAACGCTCCGTAATGTGATGAGGCTCTCATCTTCAACTTTTAACGCAATTGCGTAGCAAGATCATAATTATAATTAACCACTGTTTACGTTTTTGAGTTATTAGTAAACGCATATTTTTATTTATTTTGTTGAAGCCTGTACAACCTACAAATACTAGAAATGCGGAGTTTAAACAAACACTCTGCACCATTGCCACCAATAGATATTGATGACGTCAGATACTCGAACGATGTGAAAAAGTTGTAGGTAAATAACCTAAATAGATAGATAGATAAAGTATTTATTTCATAAATTTTGACACATTACTCGTATAAGGTATCCGACAAGATTTAATATCTACTATCTAATATAATAATATGGATAGCGTATTTATAAACAGGCTTAATCTTCCGTCCTTTCAACCTATTGGACAATCAGACAGGAAATTAGAGGAATGTTTCTCGGGTAAGCGCATTAACGGAATATCAGAAACACATTGTATTTTATAGCATGCAAAAATGTTTCCTACACTTAAAAAATCGACACGCAGTAAATCAGTGCTATATTTCAAAATATAACACATGAAAAACTAAAAAATATGCTACGAAACTGTAACAATTTAATAATTCAGTAATAATTACCTAATTATCAGGCAAAGTTAATCAAGGGTGTATTGGCATAAATTAGTTGGAGTAGTTTCCAAAGTGCTCTTGCGATTAAAAGTTAGAATTCCAGTTTTATCGTATACGTGTAAGTGAATAAGTTTGCGTGTTTAAAAAACCGTAGCGTTCGTAGTTCCATACTCCAGTTTTCAGCTGAGCAGTAATTTATAAAGCCCGGAATTCGCTGCTGGAGTGTTATTAATTAGCTTCGATGGAGCCGACGGTAAGAGCTTTCGATGTAGATACGGCACGGCAAAAAGTTGTACGAACGAAACAAAATTCGAACTGCTTGTACTGCGTACGCACGGTTTTGTTTCAAATTACTTTTATGCATTTTCGATTGTAAGGGCTTTTGTTTTAATCAGTACGTTGATTTATGTGATCGGATAAGGATTAGATTTAGTATGTTTGTAATCATTTTAGCGATAAGGATATTTTTCTTATAATCTAAAACCGGCTGTTTATTTTAAGAGAATTGGTTTATTTAATTATATACTTTAGACACATACTAAGAAAGGAATATAAGATATTCTGCCCCCCGTCCCATAGAGGTGAAATAGGAGTCACATGTTTATATTATATTTATATCATTACATTATAGTCGGCGCGAGCGAAGTCGCGGACAAGAAATCTGTACTACATAACTAAACCCAGTTCACTCCAACTGCGTTATGTAACACGATATCCAGTCAAACCTTCGCTTAAGTTGAAGGCTAACCGCAACCGGAACCTACAGTAATCTAGATCACAGGAAGAGCCTCCAGGGGTTATGTGACTTGCGCAAGATACTCACATAATTATCCTTTTTTGTATATAAACATATACATGTGTTAGCATCTATTGGGATTAAACTCTGGACTTAGCATGGCAAACTGGTATGATAATCCCACGCATTTCGTCATGTAGTATGTAATATTTACACTATGTACCAGACTATTTGGTTTGTATAGATAGGTAGGTTTGTATAGCGATAATAATAAAAAATAATAAAAATTTATATGCATTAATAAACGTCTAAATGTATCCATTAATGCGATCCATAAAGATGGTATTGAAACTATAACCGTATGATGAGTTCCCGCAACATCATGATATGGAATCACTAGTATTTTGAATCACGCCATCGAAGCATTCTCAACATCTTGTATGAGTCGACACTCATTGCTCCGACGAGCACAGTTCCTCTTCAAACCCGAGTGTCTACCCCGGTGGAAGGTTTTCTTTTGCCTAAACGGCCTGGTAAGCGGTCCTGGTGATAACACAATTTATCTTACTGCAGACAGACAAACAAGGTCACATTTTAAAAGTGGTTCGACTCCGGCAGCACCTTATTACAGCAGTGTTAAGCGCTACTGCGTTCTCTTTTGAAAGGTGTGATAAGAGAGATATATGAGTACTTATTCGAGGCGTCTTTAGTCCTCAAGGTTGGCCTCATTTGTGGCCATTATTAGATAGGATTACTGACCTTATCTAGGGTTGATAACAGATGTCCAGATGGCAGTGGATGCTAAGCATCAGGTGGACTGCATGCTCGTTCGCTGCTTTCATATTAAAAAAAAATTGAGTGTAGGTACTTCTTTATTTGTAAACTACTACTCAATATCTTTATTTTATTCAACTGCAGTCCGCTATTTGAATAAAAATATAGGTAAACCATATTCCTCTCGCAGGCCAATAGATACTCGAAAAGATACGCTCTAATTTGAACCTCAAGCATCGATATGTGCAATCGAAGTTTTTACCGTCAGGTAATTCACTTTATTAGTCTACTAGTTAGCACGCTCGGCTCTGCCTGTGTATAAGGGGTAGCGATTCCAACGACTGACTCATTTTAAAGTTTTATAATTTCAACAATACTATCGATATATTGATTTATTTATTTATGTTTTAATGTGAGTTATTTGCTAATTACAAAAAACTTGGTAGATAGATAACAGAATTAATGTATGTAATACACATCCACATTCTAATAAGACAATTTAATGTATTGTTTACGAACAATTTCTCTATCTAAGATAATGGGAATTATTATTCGCCTATCAATACATAAAATAACAAAAATATACCTATGCGACCACATCACGCACTAAAATTAGCACAGTGAGGTACCAATAAGTTCTTAATATCTCAGTGTGCCAAAATCAAATTTTATCCCATACATAGCTTAAATCGAGACATTTGTATTTCTTAGTAGAACATTATAAGTTCTTTGTTACAAAACATGATTTAATTTAAAAAAAAACTGAATAAAATTATCTTCAGACACTTCAATAAACGAGGAAGCTCTTTCCCTACATTTCACTTACATATAACTCCTAACCTACCTTAATTCCAAACAATGTAAAAACAGAGTAATACAGACGAACACGAAAACGTTGTACAAATAGACACATTAATTTAGAAAATGACATTCTAAAATTACAAACAGACGCTTCAATTTGATTTATATGTACAGATAGAGTAGGATCGGAACGCCGCTCCCACTAATTGCCACTTGAGATAACAACACGTGCCGGATTGCAGGCTGCGGATCATTCGTTATTATTTTATCCTGTTACATTCGTTTTCACGTCGAGCGAGCTTTGTTTGGAATAATTGGTTGATTCTGTTTTGTACAATTTTGAATTATGTCCTGAATGGAGGAGGATTTTATGAGCTTCGGCTAGAATGAGATCTTTTACGCTTGATATTGGCGTTTTGTTCGTTTATTTAGTTAATTTTAATGAGATAGAAATAGCTAACGAGCTCGATTCCTCTTGATGTTTTACTCTCGAAACGGTCGGAATTAACCTGTCGATACATCGTGGAAAATTGATAGATATATTGCTAATAACATTTCAATAAAATAGAAACGTTTACTTAGTTCAACACAGTAAGTAAGTATCCGAACATTTACCTTACTTATTCAATATTCTTACAATTCGGGGAACGAATAAAGCGGAAATTGGCGTTTTCAGCTTTTAAATTACAGCCCGCATATCGCTCGCACGTCTTGCCGACAGTTACCGAATTTTCCGATTCAGCGAACGAGCTCGGAGCAAATTCTCTGACGGACCACTTTTTACTATGTGAAGGTCGTTCAAAGCTCGGATTTACATAATTATTTCACAGGTGGCGACTTAAATCTTAACGTGGGTGCTGAAATAACGAGTTTAGGTAAAATTTATTTTTTATTTACCCAAATATAATCACTATGGATTTTCACTCAATATTTTTATTGTTTCAACGTAGCAGTGGGGTTGATAACAAGATCGAGTTGATTACAGCGTCAATGCACCACGATTTGATTCAATACTACGACTCAAATGTTCCCGACTGGTCTACGTTATGTCCTTGCTATGTTGCATATCACATGATATACAAGCGTAAAATTGCTGATTCCTGCTCGATTCACTTGTGAACGATGAACACAAGGCTGTGTAACATCTCGCAGGGGAGAAGCAAGGGGTTAGGTAAAGGTTCGATAGTAGGTACAATGTGCGGGTCCTACAATTTGGGATTTAGCTACCTGCCTTTTTCGCTCTGCTTTTATGAGTCGCCGGGGACAGATAGTGGATGCATTGTTAACGAGATTAGGCCCCAGTTTTATACAGAGTCCTAAAATTAACCTCGACTTTAGATAAAGCAGTAAATTTTTTGTGCAAACGAATGTAAACCAGTAAATTTGGTTTTATTTGTCATTTATATTCTGTAAAACTACTCTGCAGCTAGCATTTAGTAAAATTAAATTTGATTTGTTCATTTTGTTACAAGTACAGTAAATAGTAACATATTTATCACATTTATGTAACACGTACATAGTTCTATCATGAAAATTTCATGTAAATAAAATCACGTAATTCAATTATAAAAAGAAATCCGTTTCCTATCCCACAATTTAAAAAGCAACGTTAAAAGTAAACTGTTGTTGATGAGAGGTAGGTACAATCGAAAATATAAGTACTTGCATGTTGGGGTTACCTTTTATAGTAAGGACAGTTAATTATTAGGATTTTTATAAAAATACACCTACCATATAGGTTAAGTGAACTGCTATATCTTATCCAAATTTGCTAAAATCGTGATGAAAATTAAATGAAAAAGCTTTAATATTTTTTACAAACAAAAAATATAGTTATTAATTAATTAATCATTGATAGTTAGTCTCGCTTTTTACCTATTGACTATTTTATCTACGCCTGCCTGTTCTGATTCATCCAAAAAAGTATAACATAATCATCAAATCAAATATTTTCTACGGACATCGGACCGGAGTTTAGCTATTATTGACCTGTTTTGCCTCCCGTGCAATTTAAAATTCATACGCGCTTCACTTCGACCCCGTTCCAACAGTTTGAAGAGTGCTTCACGTAGAGTTTTGTGAGGCAAAAGGCAAGAGTCGAGTGCAGGACCCTCTAGCCGCTAATTCTGAGCCCTGGGCCCCTGACACGTGTGACATACGATATGAATACCAACAATGATTCATAGTTCTATTTGAGTAATGGACGATGTATTATTCGATACATTTGTTGCTCGTGTGAAAAGTTGAAACATTTTGAATGGTGTTGATCATTGACACGTGTTTTACACTTAAGCATGAAGAGAACAATATGAAATAATAAGCAGGGGTGAAACATGTGTTAAGTGCTATCAGAGTAATACTTTATAATTTATATGCTTATGCCACTTAAGTGAGAATATCAAGATATAAGTTATACTAAAACAGTAAATTACATTCTACATGTATCACTTCTAAAGTTCTAGGCAAGTAAAAAGTGATACAATTTGCTCCTGTCATTCGAGCTACCTGAGCATTATAAACTAAAATACCTTTTTCTCTTCACTGTTATTGAATTAGTTTAATTGTTAGCCCAAACCATTTGCCTAAATATTTCATACTGTTCATAGAAGAAAAGACCGTCAAATAGGAATACCTCACTCTGTTTTCTTTTATTAACAGTAGGTACTCAAATGGAAATTTGAGATGGATAACATAGAAGACACAAGAACATACTTTAAAGTAGTAAGTAGTAGTAGTAAAGTAGTAGTAAGTTTTAAGTAGAAATGCTTGAATGTATTTTTTTATTAACAGTAGGTACTCAAATGGAAATTCGAACTGGATTCGAATTGAATATATTTCTAAACCATAAAATATTCATTGTTACCACGTTTTCGTCAAATCTGAGGCATGATTCTAACGACGATAGTAGGTAACACTAATTTATCCATACATCGATCTTATTATGCAGTGCAATTTCCTGGATAATGCCGGTCATTGTACGCTAATCACATCGTCTACATACGTCATTATGCTATTTGTAGTACACATATTTGTACATAGCTACATTACGCTTATTACACTACTTTCGGTAAGTATGCATTGATTACGTATGCATGCATGGATTAAAAGCTGATTAAAAAGGCAATGCATGTAAAGGAAAATTTAAGCATTATAAAGGCGAAAGTAACTCTGGTTATATGTCGGTAATGTTTTTAAAGCTAATTTTGGAGTAATAATATATGCTCTGAGTAAAAATAAAACTAAGTGCGTTTTTTAAGAATATTCCTGAATCAGCAAAATTACATGAAAACCTTTTGAAATTAGCAATTATATGAATATAATTATTTAGGTTCATATAAAATAATTAAAAGCATTTATCGAATTAATATACATGACTTAAAAGCATGTTTAACAACATCAAATGAAAAGGAACATTATAAATTAGGTAATAAATTTTTATTCATATTCATTCATTTTTTTTTATTCACAGGAGCAAAATATACACGTTCATGTTTACTTAAAATGTGAACGACGTCGGGGCACAGATAACAGGTAAATTTCCAATTTATTATTAATTTATTTTTGTAAGCATAACACAAGTTGATAACAATCAAGTAGGTACCTACGACATATAAAATCTATCATGCAAATATACCCTTCCATTCTATTAACTTACTAACAGTTACAGAGTATTAAAATGCAAAAAATGTATAACATAGTCTGGATGTGATGTTTTGGAATCATTCGGATGATTGAATTAATCAGACGAGTAGACGAGTGGACTGGCGTGCATCATCACCTTTAACGTGCTTTGAAGAACACACGGTTAACTTTATAAGGTAACAGACTTTGATTATATACTCCTTACATACATATATATACTCCTTACAGGGTGACGTTTCACCGTGTCAGTGTCAAATGAAAAACATCCAAAAAATATAAGCGACGTCTTAAAAACGACGATTGCATTGGTCGAATGCACTCATTAAGCTATTTTGATTGGTCAATAAATAAGTTTTAGCGATTTAGAGGCTAACAGTTAGTGACGTTTTTGAACGTTTTTCTTAAATGACGTTGGCGGTTCTGTTGACCTGCGGTTTCATTCAATTAAGAAAAATGTAACATGATGTACCTATGTATAATAAACTTCATACATTTAACAATTTCTAGAAAAAATTGAACATTTTTCAAAGAGGACTGAAATCTCTCCAACGGGAATTCTATATTTTTATTCTACTCTATTTTATGCACCCATCTATCTATCCATTTTTTTCACTGTAAGCGAAATTATCTTGTCTCTAAAATCCTTTAGTATTCCGTGTATATGGTTCAATGTAGTTATACATATATTTATCTGTTTTTTTACATTATTAACAATAGAATAAAGATAATCATAGTCAAGATTTTTTTCGTATATTAAGATGTGGTTATAGTATATAATGGTAGCTATCAAGTCCAAAAACCATAAAATCTACAAAGAACACGAGAAATTACGATAAAATGTGTAGGTACTTACTACACGCGGTTCTAAGCAGTATAAATTAATGAAGTAGCGGCGATTTAATCAATACGCGTAAATTAATAGCAGCATTCACCATACCTACGTGTACGTGCGAATAACGAAAACAAGCTTTGTTTAAAAATTAATCGGGTAATGTACAAGCAAATAAATCCGCATCGTTGAGTAATAATGATGAGACTCGTTAGTATTATTGCGTTAAGCGCATTATTTCGAACAGCTTCGCAATTCGCGCCCAATCAAACAACGGAACATAACGATTGGTGCGGGCTGTATTCAGGTCATGAAACTCCTTATTTCTGTACGCGTTTACGTATTTATTATCAACCTTTATGATGTGTTAAAATTTATTTGCTGATGCAGTTATTCTGAATATCAATCAGCGTATCAATGCAAATCATTTCAAAATCCATTATCATATGGCCTTACATACTTTGAATATCATCGCGGAAATGATTTATTTGTTTACCTGTTCTCTAAAGGAATTCACAGATGTCTCTATGTATGTATTGTGTTATACGTAATTTACTTATCATTTTATGTTTCTGTGACCACAGTGCCGCATTGAGGGAACCTGTAATGGTAGTTATGTCTGAGTAGTAGATAAATAAAAAAGTGTTTGTTTCTCCTATTGCGTAAACTCAGTTACGTTTGAATTGTCTGACCCATTTTTATTATAATTTACAAGAAAAGGTAAGTTTTAAATTTTCAGTAGTTTCTACCCGTAAAAGTTAATAAATCTTGGGCGTTGGTCACATGAACTAAAAAAAATACATCGCATTTGTTATAATTGGTTTCTAGACAACGATACCATTGCTGTGGAGGGTATTGCGAAATCCTATAGGTACGTATGTTTCATTTAACTCCATAAAATCAATTATTCAGTCTCATCCTTATGACAAACAAAAAAATGATGCACCTACTAAATGGACAAAGCTAGAATGAGCCTTTTTATTTCAACTCTGAATATTTTATCACGAATTTTACTATTAATCTACAGCAGTATCGTTTGAGGGCCGCCAATATCGACAGTGTTAACGAAATATATCGCCAGCTGACGGAAACGAACTGAAGTTATGGGCTCATAAATATTCATACTAGTACTTACAATATTTAATCCTCACCCATTTTTATTTTATACGTGGCTTAATAAATTTGCATATCACTTCGTATCTCAACGGTCGTCATACTAAGTTTTATCCAAACAGAAAATAAAATTTTCAACCTTTTGCATATTTTGCTTAATTTACCGAATCTTCGTTATTAGGTACTTGGATGTTTTTATTGATTAAGGCTTAGTAACAGAAAATATGAATCAAAATGAAAGACACATTTTGGGAAATAGCACTAGTTTACAAGCGAAAGCGTTTGTATTTCAAAGCTATTAATGTTTTATAATAAACAAGATCTTAAATTAGGTCGAAATTGTTATTAATATCATTTCATTATTTAATCAATTTCATGAATTCCATTTTCATTACGTAATTCTATTTTATACAATGCTCTTAATTTAATTCATATGTAGTTTAGAACGGGTTAACTTATTACGGTAATATCGAAAATGTTCCAACAGCCGTAAAATTCCGTAAAATAAACGCCAGCAAAATGAATTTGCAGAGCTCAGTTACTTTATAGCAGAGAATTAAAATTCATACACTGTGACGCT
This sequence comes from Telegonus apastus, assembly GCA_018250635.1. NCBI lineage: Eukaryota > Metazoa > Arthropoda > Insecta > Lepidoptera > Hesperiidae > Telegonus > Telegonus apastus. The sequence goes on along the minus strand of DWNY01000961.1, from coordinate 2,660 downwards.
CTGAATTTGGAAATAGAGCCTTCCTTCACGGGTGGGCGCGTGCACTAAGCTGATATACTAGCCAAAGAGAATTGGGGGAATGAAAACCTTTGCAAGTGATATGCATGTTTTTTTCCCTTATGCAAGTCACAGTCACATTTTTGCCGACCTGTTATGTTATGAGTATTTTTGGAGCTTTAAAAAGAGCTTAAAAAATGTCTATTTCTAACCAGTTTCATGCTATGAAATGGTACCTACTCAGCTTTAAAGTGGCATTCTCATCATATCACGGTATTATTTATCATTCACCCCTATATCAGTATACTATACTTTTATGAATAAGTGATACTTAATAATAAAAATAGTGATAACTAAGACCAAATTATTTTGCGAGTTTGAACGATGACATAAAATAATCTCAGTAGATACTTATAACTCAAAACAAAGTTATTAATTATGTCAGATATTAATTATTAATGTGTAGTAAGTAAGTCAGCAAAATAACACAAGATTTTAAATTCAATTTCCTACAAATAATCTTATGCCTTAGGACTTCTTACTGTACGGTAAATTCTTCATTATTATTGACATTACATGAAAACCAATCATAACCAACACGGTAAGTAAACATTACATAATTCATCTTCGAACACGTCAGTTACAATAATCTTCATTAATATGATGCAGTTCCCGACTGTATAATTTATATGCTGTTCCCGACTTCCTCTAATTAAAGTTAATATTATATTACATAAATTTTAATTCACGTGAAGACGTTCGATTGCTTTTCTTTATCATGAAATAACAAACGAGTATGTTGTTCATCGGATGGTAAGGAGGCACTGCCGCCCATGACCAAACCCCGATTAGAGACCTAGTTACCTATCGGTCAGAGATGCGTTGCTACTCCTGAGGACTAAGTTGGAACGCTTCGGAGAAGTATATGTTGGTTACTACACCCTTCAATGCAGTAGTGGCATAGTATATTCTATATACAATTAATCTATTATATTTAGATAAATACAGAGTACCTATATTAACTATAAACTTACGTGTGTTGATCCGCGGTTGTGTGGTTTCGCTGTCGTATGTGTGTTACTATGGGATAACCGCAGAATTGATTTTGGTCTGGTCTATTAATTGCATGCCTGCTTCTAATTTTACATCCAATTCGAAAGTAAATTATACGTTAAAGCTTTATAAACTTATTATCCTGTATAATTTAAAAGATGGTGGATTTCTTCGTGGTTCGACACCGGCAGCGTCATCTATTTCTGATTTATAACAGTCTCATAAGCGCAGCAGTATTTTATTTTTTAGGAAATGACAAGGAAAATACTTACAGGAGACTTTGCAGCTTAGTCTCAGGCACAGATTTTTATTTTCGAAAAAGATGCATAGCGTTTGAAAGATGCATGGAAAAGAGATATCTAAATTTATATAAATTTCTACTACTGAGAAAAAGTTGGCTATAAAGTCATATGTGTCAATATATTTTTGAATAAGATCTTTTAGCGTCATCCGGATAGGTACCGCTCTGATATTTTAGGAAAAATTCTAAAATTATCTACCTATTGTTGATTTGTGTTTAAACTGGTGTCTTCCTGAGTAGCTGATTGTGTTGTGGCAAGATTTTGTAACCCATAAAATCATACGTTTCGCGACAAAACACTATTTTTCTTTATAATGTTTAGATACATTTTTGGTCAGAATATCACGTTTTGGCTCCTAAATCAGGTTTTATACTTGCATTTTCATTTTTTCTGTATTAATAAATGAAATTCACTATTAGACATAAAATTACCATTTCTTACCAGTTTACCTACAAACATGCATATAAATTTTGATAACGTTTATAGTCAGTCATTGTATATCCTTATCATCATGTATCTATGGTCTCAGGAATAGCAATACATAAGCCAACCTCAGGTACTGTAATCTTGCAAAGATGTCGATGAGCCTTGCCACTTAGCATCAAATGGACTGACTTCTGTTTTACTACTGTAATTGTAAAAAATCTATGCACTCGTCGATTTCCTCGCGGCCGTGTTTATTAGCTCGTTGCGTAATATAAGGTTATTAGATATCGCAAAATTGCCTACTTAATGTTTTTATTAACGTACCGATTTTAATTTCATCCCTCATTAAGATCAGGACGATGAGCCAGGAAATTAGTATCCTAGCCAATATAGCTTGAATCAAGCATGCTGTATTAGACTTTTAATAAGGATTCTATGAAACAAAGTGTAGTAAAGTATATATAGTGCATATTTTTATATAGGTACAAAATTATAAAGTACCATAAACGAACGTAACGTGAAAATCGGCAATTAGAATATGTTTTTGTATTTTTATTCATGTACCTATGTTAAATTTTAGTTTGGTTCAATTACAAATGCATTATTTTTCCCAAAAACCAGTATTTAGAATGCATCAGTCACTGTTATATGCAACTGTAATACTGAGTACACCCTTCAAGCTATTATTCTGTACATTCAAGTATTGATAACAGCTATTGACACGCTTCCAGCGACATCTCCCATTGTTTCCGTTTCACTATCTTCGGATTCATCCTGTGGCAAAGGGAGATCTCCCGCCAGGCTGGGTGATCATGCCTGGGGAGCGGCCGTGCTCCGACAGTCTCAGTTCGGAGCTTGTATATATGCAAGGTATTGAGAATG
>DWNY01000960.1:0-13919 GCA_018250635.1 Telegonus apastus | reverse complement strand
CTACTTAAACTAAAACAGTGTATATTATCATTTGCACCTATAAAATATTTTAATAAAATTCCTAATTGCTTCTTAATTGTTAGAAAATAATTCATAAGCCCTCTGTCCCACGTCTTATTGTATAAAAAGTTGTAAGACCCTACTTATACGCCAATTAAAGACTGTTTACGTCTAAATTGCTTTTCATCGATCATTATAGCAGGATTTAAAGATAAGTAATTCTCGGATAAATAAAATAAAGCGTTATTTTATAGAAGGAAAAGTAATGTACCTATCTACTATGTACTAATGATGGATAAAATACGAAAACTACGGATAAACATTCAATCAAGAATTTAAGCTGGTGATGGCCCAATAGTTGAAACTCGGTCACTTAATCGGGTGTCCAAAGTTCTAAACCCAGGCACTTATTTTTTCAAAATCATGTGCGTATAAGAAATTTATTATCACTTGCTTTAACGGCGAAGGAAAACATCGTGAGGAAACCTGCACACATGAGAGTTCTTTAAAAAAAGTTTTCTAAGGTTTGTGAAGCGTCATACTTAGCTAGCGTGGTGGACTCTGGCCTAAAACCTTCCCTGAGAGGAGACCCATGCCCTCTAGTAGGACATTAATGGGTTGGTGCGAATATAACCTAATTTTGTATAATAAGTATTGCTAATTGGTACAACAAGTATGGTTTGACTAGGGAGATACCACTTTCTACTTTTTAAGGGGTCTACCCCCTTTGTAGTTCAACTACGGAGGCACCATCACCACTCCAATGTGTGCCTTAAAACGACAGTATTTAGCGCTGCTATGCTTTGGTCTGAAGAATGTGGCAAGGGGACATACTTATCCGAAGCGTTCCAACTTAGTGCTCAGGGGTAACAACTCATCGGTGGTCAATCTCCTGCAGGACTCCTAAATCTTATTTGATCACAGGTATCCTTAAGTAACAGTAGCTACTTACCATCAGGTGGACTGCAAGTTCTTTTCATACTTACATATTATAAAAAAAAACGTATTTATAGCGTTCTTCGGCGGAAGAGGGCGGTTGTCGTGTGGTCACGTATATCAACCATCTCAGTCCTCAGGAGTAACAAGCTATCTATAATTACTTTCAGATAAAACCCCTGTTCCATATAAAGTTGGTTACAGAACTTACTTATTAGGTAGGTGCTACTTCACTTTTGTATAAAAATACATAAATATGTAAATCATGGTTCCTGATATTCATTTCGAAATTATCATTCGGTTGACTACTCTTCACTAATTTTTCACCCATCCACCCTGTGCAGGTCTAATATTACAAACAACGAACTCTGAACTCTTTTCATAAGAGTTTAAAGTACAATTTCTAATAAAACCCGAATAGGTAGTCTGATTCAATAGAGTTGTTACCAGGGAAATATACAATTCAGGCATTCTATAGACTGCCGAGTACTCACTAACCCTTTGTAATCTCAATGTGTGTGTTGTATGTATGTGTGTTAACATTTATAGTGAAGTAACATCGAACTCAAAAGTGCTTTTGGAAAACATAGCATTGTTTTTGTTACATACTAAAAATATTACAATGGGAATCTTTAAATGAAATTATGCGGAATTAAGAGTGAAAGGTTAAAAGATTTTTTCACTTATCTGTACTGACATTGCCTACTGAATTACTGTCCTAACCTATCCTCAATTGTTCGGAAGATATCCAAACCCAGCAAAGGGACATTAGGCGAAACACTAATCATAGTCTGTGAAGTCAAATATGGAAATTTGTCCTTAAACACAGGTAAGGAAAGGCTTAAAATCATTTTAACTTGCTCAAACGGAGAAGGAAACATTTTGAGGTCTAAGATTTCTTAATTAAAAAAGAAAAACAGTTTTCAAAGATGGGTGTATTCTACCACCATGGCCTAAACGCCTCTCACTGCATACGAGTGTGCCCAGCAGTGGGACGATAATGGGGAGAAACAAAAACATTCCAATAAATATTAGTAAGAACGCGATAATGACCTAAGTATTAACTAGTCAGAATCAATACGATAGAGCCAATGCTATTTACATAAGTTTGGTGTCGAGAGTGGCCCGTCTGGGCGGGAAGCTGCTTCGATCCGTCTGCGCGGCACGCCGGGCGACACAACTATACTGTGCGAATGTAACTTCAGATGCAGTTGCATCGTACTAAGTTACTTTAAAAGCGTTAAATAATCTTTAATAGCAGCGATTTAGCTGATTTATTGTTGTAAAGAGGTATAAGCTGATTTATTCTAGTTTAAAGGTTTCAGGTACATACTTGAATTTGTTTTAACTGTTAGAAACGCGAATTTTAAGAGTTAGAAACGCATGTGAACGAAGTAAGGAAAAATCCTATCCCACTTCTGATTGACAAATACCAATGGAATACGGTGAACACTTAGCATCAAATGGGTTATTCGGTAGTTCTTTAACCCCATTTTATGTCAGATTGTAAGATTAAAGTCCCTTTCGTTAAGCAAGTCTTTCTAATCGCCAGTAACCCCGTATAATGAATTAGTGAGGGATTGTAGGTATTCCATCGGAGATTATTTCTGTCTAATAACAGTGTTAATCGCTGCTGTATTACCGTTTGAAAGATCTGATATAAATACGTACTTATCCGAGGCGCTCCAACGTCTTCCTCAGGTTAGTATCCCATCAGTAGTCTATCTCAGATAGGACTTTGATCATATATGAGATTGATTGCATATTCATAGGTAACAGTGGCGGCTTACCATGAGGATAATTGTCAACTACATGCTCGTTTGATACTTATAAAAGAAGGAATACAGTAATTACTTAGACATACACTGACATATTCGCCGATAACCAGTAAATATTTTCAATACAGAATAAAAACGTAAAACACTTCCTAGACATTATAGTGAATCAAGTTATTTGCTAGTAACAGCTATTATTACGTTGGATGCGTTTCGTCTGGCCAGAGTAGTGTTCGATCCGTCTGCCTCGCTCGCCGCTTCCACGGTGGCTATACACATATGTAGCTCTTAGCAAGGGCTCTATAGATAAAAGCGTGGGGTAGGTCCACGAGTTTGTCGATGAAACATTTAGGATTTATTCCGTTCTATTACATGTAAAATTATGTGCTATGGTATGTAGTATGGTAGTGTGGTATTTTGATACGTGATCGAATTAGTAACGACGCGATACGTTGTCGAACAAAAGTTACCTACTGACTTATGTGATGACTCTTAAAATGACCCAACAAATTGATCTGGGTTCCACCAACTGAAGGTCATTATGTACAATAGTACCTCCAGTTTTGTTAAAAGTAAGCTAGTTTGGGTTGCTGCTATAAACTTATAGCTACGAGTTTATCTTTTACCTTATTGTTAGTATGACGACCCGCGTGGCGGAGCGATTATCATATCAGTCTATCGCGCAGTGGATTTAGGGTTCGTTCCCCGGCCAGATAGATATTTCAATGATGAATTCAGATATTTCCTCTGGGTCTGGGTGTTTGTGTATTCGTCTTTGTGTGTGTTCATGGCACCCACCACACAGGAAAAATCCTAGTGTGGAGCTGTGAGTGTATAAAGCGTTATATAGGAAAGAATATCTACAAAAATTGTAGAAACTCCGTTTATTCGTTACAGCTTTTAAAATTCTGCACGCAATATGTAGTCAGTACATATGGTAATAGGGAATATAATGTGCCCTCTGCGGTTCGTCTGGACAAAGCTGCTCGACCCGTCTGCCAGTTGAAAAGACCTTTTAGAAAGGGCCCTACATAAAACGTGAGGTAGGTCGAACACAAAATATGGTTTCGTTATTGTTGCGAACTTGCTACGGTTGGATTCATATATAATAATTATCAGGTAGTAAAATCGTGCGTTATATGTCTATTTTTCTTTGGTTCTTACCAAAATGTTGTTTCTTAGGACAACTGTCTTACCTGATTACCATATAGGTCTGAGATTTAAATAAGTTTTCGATGCATTCCTCTGTTGTGGATATCTTTCTTATAATAAGGAGATAGCGAACGAGCATGCAGGTCAGTGTCTTCTATGAGGCCGCCGATGCAGTGTGGACTAAGTAACTAAGATTAAGGAACGCCTCGGAAAATAGGGTATTTGACAGGTTGTAGGAAAATAGCTGAAATTGTTCACTATATCATAATACATTTGTAATTTGATTAAATCTTTGTGAACTTCTCTACTTGCGATAAAAATCGTAATTTAAGTTTGAATTTTAAAAACTGTCGCCATAACGCCAAGTCACGTGATTGCCGTGGTTCATGACGTCATCTTGTAGTAGGCTCTAAGAGAACTTAGCGGTCAGCTGATGCAAAGAAATCGTAACTTAAAAAAAGTTTTTTGATATAACTTAATTAGCCTTACTATTTCCAAAATCTTTTAGTGGATAGGGCCACAATGTAACACGTCTATTAAAGCACCAGTGAAATTGTTTGTGAACATTTCAAAAAACTCTAGGATTCAGAAAAGATGGTTACCTAATACTCGCTATTGTAGCAAATAGTAATGTTTTATGTGTGAATATCACTTTAACGTAAAAAATCAATTTAATATATGTATACTTATTACAGTTTTAACGAAGTTTGTCTACATCGTATATAATTCACGTGGTGAAGTATGGAAATTTAATTATCTTACTGATTTATTAAAAAGATCACAAGTAATTTTAAATTTTGTGTTCTAGCCTAATGGGCTTACAAAAATATTTACTTTTAAGCTAACAATAGTTTGATCGATATTTACATTCTAGTCAAATACCCTATTATGTCTCCCTTATCACACCCTTCAAACCTGAACATATAGTTATACACTCTAAGTCTGTAATGCTATTTTCATGTTATCTTAGGACCAACTACGTAATACATGAATGACTGTGTCCATAATAAAAAAGATATAAACTGTACCACTATCGGAATTGCAGAGAAGATGCAATATATTTTTGCTACTATAATGGGATAATAAGTAGGATACGTACAAGTGCATCGATACACGCGTGCCGTCTGGCCGAGGAAGCTGTTTCGATCGCGTCTGCTTCCCGAGTACATTCAGCGTGCTGAATAGTTCTGAAAATTTAATCAAGTTTATTATCGCTTTATGGTAAAGCCGTTTAAGTGTACGTAACATGTTTCAAACTATAATAGGAGATCTTTTTATGATAATGTATAAAGGTTTATTTAAGTGTATTTTTTGTAAGACTTAAGTAGTAAATGAGCGTACTTGATGTTAATTGATACATATTATTTGATTGTAAATGTTAACCGATAATAGACATCTGTAAACTTTGAATGTGGTAGAACTCTTAATGATTTTATTTCAGCAGCACCACTGTCACATCTATTTTTGCCCAATAACGACGCTGTAATTTTATTCTGGTCTGAAGGAAGTGGTAAGGGAGATATACTTTTCCGAAGCTTTGTCAGCCTTAGGTGCGACTTTGATCTTATCTGGTGTTGATCACAGATGTTCATGGACGGCAGTGGCCACTTAACATCAGGTGCACTAGATGCTCTTTTGCTATTTCTAAACCTTTTGAACCTAGGACTTCACGATTGATAGCTTATAGATATATAAAGTCGTAACATATTTGTTGTATAATTAAATAATAAATTTCCTATGTTAAAAGTTAGATAGGTTGGCTTCTGTGTGGGTTGGTAGGTTTCACCTTTAAGAACTAATTGGAGAATTTGTAGGTATAGGTTATCTTAAAATATTTTCTTTTACGGTTAACGCAAGCAATATTCAATTCCTAGCAAGCATCCTTAGAAAAAACTGCTTCGTATGGATTCGAAGTCTTGACCCCCAGCTTGGGTACCCTGATTCATATAACTAGTAGAAAGTAATGCTGTATTTACCTATTTATTATTTTCTTTAATTTAATATATGTGCCGTGTATCGATCGTGAATAGCATGACAATTTTTTTTCCCGTAGATGTTATAAGAGGCGACTAAAAGATAAACTCCAGTAGATGGGCAGCCAATATCAAAACTACTTGCGACGCAATCCCACAACAATGTTTGCATGTGCCTCTCGCGCTTCACCATCATCGTGATCTTCCACATTCGTAACCTTCGTCTTCGGCCAACACTTCGTACCATTTTGACCTAACTGAAGGCCTTTTTTGGCCGAAGGTCGACAATAGTCCTGTGTAAGATTAACACCTACTGCGGTTACGAACGTGCCAGGCGCGGTGACTACTTGCAATCACCCCCATTATGGCAAGCCTACATACAGTCTAGTTGTCCACATAAAAAGGGTGAATGAATTTTCACCGGTAGTAAGCCATTGGTCAAACTAAAAATAGCGTAGTGAATGGGTTACAACTTTATTATAGTTTATTTATGATATATTAAAAATACCTGAACATTTTCCGAGGTAAAATTTCCCACTCAACACTCAAGTATTCGCTAACTAATGAGCTAATTAAATGTGGCCGATGAAGCAAAAGTACCCACGTTTACGGTCTGCGCTTTTCAGAACTACTGGCTACTACCCTTTCCTCGTTTAGGCTGACCGCGCATTAACGCTTGAGAACAGAAATATTTAGCGATTAAGTAATAAAGCGACTAGGTAGCATCTGAAAGGTTGTTCAGCATCTGTTTAGTACCTAGTTTATACATTTGAAGGTATTAGGAATTAGTTAGTTATCACAGTGTTAAGCGCTGCTGTGTTGTTGTTTGAAGGGTGTGGTCATGAAGACATACTTCTCCGAGACGTTTCAAATTACTCCTCAACGGTAGAAACAACCAACCCCGGGTAGGAGTATGATTTTATTTGTGGTCGATTACAGACGTAGGCGGCAGTGGTCACTGACCATCAAGTGGACATGCAATTCACATGATGGTGAGTGCGAGTGCACGTTGCACTACTATACATACACATACACGATCGCCCATTAACCAATTTCTCGAATAAATCTAAACTTGAACACAGAACAGCTCCTCAGTCAAAAATTATTAAGCGACAAGCTAGGCGCAACTATCGCTCAAGCAATAGTAGCCAATGATCGGTCAGCCTTATTTATACAATCCTGACGTGAAAAGCTACAAACGATATATCGTACGTCTGTACGTACTGTTATGTCCGGCCTTTGTGCATACTCTTGCCCTCTCTATCCCACAATGCTAGGTCAGCATTTATTTGTCTATAAAGACTCATCTCCACACGCCTCTTTTATTACTCTACCTTGATCTTTCGCGAAGCTGAGTCTACTTCTAAATCCGGGAAGACTTGATCCGTTGTTCTTGATCTTTGCAAGTAGCATGTGTACCATCTTATCTCCGCGAACGGCTTCCCACGAATCCCTTTATTTCTATTTTGTTTTTTTTTTGTGACTTACAATATTCTTTATTTAAAAAAGCGACTTTTCCATACTCGCAACAGTACGACGTCGGTAGATATAAAAGCAGCCTGAATGTCGACTTTCTAATGAAATCGCTTATCGCTTGCTAGTCGAACTGAAGCAAGTGCAGTAAAAAGTGGTAATTATTTAATCTTCCTCACTATGAAGGCTCAAAGCAAACTAATTAAGCTTTTTATAGAGATGGGGAATTCAGGTCTTATTATTTTGTCCAACAGTTTTTCTATCATTTTATTCAAGGCAACATAAATTCAGGAATATCGTTTTAAAAATTGCTTGTTTTTAATTTCTTTATAAAATTGTGGAATTATATTTCATACATTTCTGTATTATGTATAAAACAATATGTATTAAATATTACTGTCTCAGTGATATTTTATTATCATTACTTAATAGATGACTAGATGTACAGGTTAATTAAGGTTGAGAGATCACTAAATATTTATAAAAGATCGACTTCGTGAAACATTCTTTATAACAATTTAAATACTACGTATAAGGAATATGTTGATAGTTAAGAGGACAGTTTTTGATTCGAACATCTATCGCAGTATTCCATACACGTTGTTACCTACATAGTAAAACTACTACAGCAGTCATACAACAAACTTGAACCATGTTATTTTCAACAATCCTAAATTAGTCACGGGTTTATAAAAAACTATAAACCCAGTTATCTACATCAGGCGCAATTCCGCGTTGGAAAATAAATAATTATAGACACTATTCTGTTTTATGAAATTATAATGAATCCTTTGTCACTAGCGCCATCTATTGTACTAAGATGTTCTAACAACACCTCATAATAATTTTAAATCTTTCAAGCCCCTTCAACCCGTGTCAACGATGTATATGTATCATATGTATCTCTAAATACACTCGAAAACTAAGCCTTCTGTCGCAGTCGGTGAAAAACCGAAACAATATACAAAGGTCCTGTCGCAATAAAACTGAAGCGAGAGATGTGATCTCGCCGAATGCACAAATGCGAGTCGCGTCACTGCACTGCAGTAAAACGCAGTGCGTAGCCGCTGTACTGCGCCGTGTACGGGTATAACGGGGACATTCTGAATGCATTGTTCGATGCACTAACTATTTATAGTTTCATATTGTTTTTTTTGATAATATAAAAGTAGCAAACGAGCATGCAGCCCATCTGATGGTAAGTGACCACTGCCGCTCTGGGACTTTTTTTAAGTTATGAACATAGCAAACGAGCTTGCAGCCCACCAGATGGTAAGTGTCCACTGCCGGCCATGGACATCTGTAATCAACAAAACAGCGCTAACACTGCTGTTATGAGGAAGAAATAGGTGTAACGGTGCCTCCGTAGTTGAACCACAGGGGGTTCTATCATCTTTCAATAATTCTATTATATTTGATAGGTAGGTATGTATATTTAAATTACTGTTATTGTAATGTATTCGTAGTATGTATGTAATTTACAGTTTTATGACGCCTCACCATAGCCACACCTAGTTTTAGCTATAGCGCTAATGTGATCTGGCTTGGAGGGTGTGGTAGGACAAAGTTTTAAGAATTCCCTCTTATTTCTTAGAGCTATTGATCCATAATTATCAATTTCAAATACACAAATAATTAAAACTGTCTGTTTGAAGTGTCTGTTTGTAATATCAAAATAACAACTTTTTACGAAATGCATATAAAAGTATACACGGTACCTATAACAAAAATACGTTTAAAACTTTTTGTCTGACTGTTTGGCCGAAGTAACCTTCTAAACTGCTGGACTGATTTTGATGGGACTTTCACTAGAAGATAGCTGAAGGTCTAAATCGTAACTTAGGCTACTTTAATGTTTGAAAAAGTACTAGCGCGCGCTCCACGCGCATGCGGCCGCCGTTGCGGGCGTTAATGTCAGTTGCTATTAGGCAGATATTAATGTAGCCTTTTTACTTCTTTAATGCGGGTAAAACTGCGGGAATCAGCTAGTTTCAACATAAAACTGCCCTGTCAGTATCGAATTCGGGGTTAATCACTTACATAGAGAACAATAAATATCGATGTTACTAACGATATAATAGGCAATTTAAAACAAATTTTCTCGTTCAATCTAACCAAGGGGGCGGTGCGAATATTCTTTGGGGTGTAATTATTTATGGTGGCAATAAATGTTAATCTCATATTTATTCTTTCGCTTTAAATGCAAACTATTTAGCGTGAAATACCTACAATACCGTAATGGGGTACTTTATTATTATCTGTATATATAATAAAAATGTAAATCGCGCTGTATGTTTCAAATTAGCGAAGAGCGCGAGCTATTTTTTTTCTAAAATAAAAATAGCCTAAGTTACGCTTTAGACATTCAGCTATATTTCCTTGAAAGTTCCATCAAACTCGGTCCAGTCGTTTAGAAAATTACGACTGCCAAACAGAGACAAAAACTATTATAAATGCATTTGTCGTATGCAGTTAGTGAAAGTTCTTATTTTGACATCATAAACAGACATTTCATTTTTATTTATTTGTGTAGATGTCCACTCTACACTACGTAGTAAGTAGTAAACAAGCATGCAGTCCACCTGAGTAAGTGGCCACTGACGCCCAGGACAACCTTGATTAGGTTACATAAGATTAGATTCCTGAGATTTCACACAGATGCTATGCTATCCCTGAAGACTATGTTGGAACTGATTTGAAGGTCTGAAGGGTGTGGTTAGGTAGACATACTCATCCGAGATGTTCCAACTTAGTTCTCATGTTATCTTTTCTTGGCTTGATCACAAGTGTCCAAGAGCGGCATTGGCCACTTACCATCAGACTGTATGCTGGTTTGCTACTTCTATCCTACAAAAGAGATTCGTTTTATTTTATTTTATATCTGTTTTGTCCTGGATATAATTGTATCCTTACAAAGCGTATAAATCGTTTCATTTATCCACAGGACGTCGTACAATAACTCATCATACAGACACTGTATCGGCAATAATTCCATTAATTCTGACCGCACTCCCCTCGCAGACAGCCCGGCTCCTTTGTCGCTCATCTAATAGGAAGGCCGTACACACACGATATATGTTCTTACGCTAAATATTTTGAGATATCCCGATCGTTGAGTCTGTTGAGTTGTTGTCGAGTGTTGTCAAGATTAATTTATTATTGATATCGTTCTGAGCCTCTTTGTTGTTTTTGATAATGAAATGACAAGTGGTCGTACTTCGTAATTAAACACGTCTATTTAAATGCTAGGTCATTAATTTTGAACCTACTTCCCTGATGACTAAGTTGAGACGTCTCGCAAAATTCTCCCTTACCACCGAAACCCTTCAAACCAGAACACAGCAGCGTGTAACACTAACGTTACGAGATCGAAATATGTGTGGCAGTTCTTCCGAAGTCGATTTTTTTTTTTATATATAACGCTTTCTACACATGAGTGTAGAAAGCGTTATATATAAAAAAAAATGGGGCTATGAAGCCCCACACTAGGATTTTCTCCTGTGTCGTGGGTGCCATGAGAACACACAAAGACGAATACATAAACACCTAGTCCCAGAACAGAAATCTAAACTCATCGTTCAGATATCTGTCTGGCCGGGGATCGAACCCGGGACCCACTGCGTGTCAGACCGGTATGGTGACCGCTGCGCCACGCGGGTCGTCATATTATTTATTTTATATTCGTCTTCATTTAATATTAGTCGATAGTCTGCTCCAGGTCTAATGGCCGCCGTATTCATATATCCAACAGCGCTGATCAAAGTTCCCCTTCCGGATTTGTCGGCCTTCCTCTGTCCCTTTTAATCTAACGAGAAGCTCTATGCCTAGGTACTCGTAGATTTGATTCGGGAAGCTTAAGGGTTCGTTTTCACCAGTGATGTGCGACGTAGCTGAGCTATGGGTACAAGTCAAATCTACCGAAGGATTGCTTGATTTTTAATTTGGAAGAAATTTAATTCAAAATCAAGGATAATCCTATTGTTACACCGATACACATCCATAGTTAAGCTACCTCGCACATGCATAGTAGAAAAATAATTATACGAATACGAAAAATCCTTGTACCAATATGTACATTATTATTATTTTTTATAACGCTGATATAGCAAACTACCATACAGTCCAGATGTTAAGTGGATACTGCCACCCATGGCCATTTTTATCAACCCTAGATAAGACCAACAGTCTATCTGGGGTTGACCACAAATTCGTTGTACCCCTTAGGACTAGGGCTTGGAAGTGATTAAGACTGCTGTAATGAGGTTGAAATCTGCAACTAATAAAAACATATTTCATACCTTATAATGTAAAAGTTTTACGTGGGCACTGTACTTAGGTACTAAAAAGTGTCTACCTTACTAGCAGACTGACATGTAAGATACCTATATCGTATATATAAGTTACCTGTCTGCGATATTGTACCTATGTTCGGGCGTGTCTGGATCACTTACGATTGGATTATTATTATAACCATGCGTCTCTGATGTGATCGATTATCTGAGATACAGGTTAAAAGGTAACAAATATCTTTGTATTTGCAACAGTACAATCAGATCATAACTTTTGCTGATAAATAATTATATTATATACTTTAAACGAGTAATTATATAATAGTGTGTTATTTTTTTCTCCGAAACGGCTCGAACGATTTTGACGAAGTTTGGAATTTAGATATTCTTCTACTATTAACATTTATGTAGGTAAGTGTCATTACTTATATTTTATGTAAAGCTAAGATCGTATTATGTAATCCTAGTAAAAGTGCTGGTATTTATTTAATGTATACAATGTAAGCTATTCAAAAATAGGTGGCGCTGCTCTTCATTGTCATCTGACATTATAATCCCAGCGAAGCCCGGTCGCCCAACTAGTCTATATTATACCTACGGCTGTATTTTTTCTTTGTTTCAGTTATTTTTCCTTGTTATAAGAGAAGCGAATGACTAATCATCAACTCCTTATAAAATCAGTATATTACGTGAGGTTTACTCTTACAACTCACGTGAGCACGCTCGGTATTGCTTAGCTTTGTACGCTGGACACGGTCATAACTGTTACGCAAGTTTCGAAATATATAAATATCATTATAATAAGTACCTGCCGGTAGACTGAATGGGCCAGACTTGGATCTGAATGGCAGGAATATATGATCTGTTGATTCATTATTTCATCCATAGTGAAATAGGCATCAGAACTCATCAGAACCCTACTTAAAAATGTCCGGCAGTCATTAAAACGCAGTCATTTATTTGATTGTAGTTTTAATTTGCAATTCTATTTCAAATTACTTCTTACACCGATGTAGATTTAACGCCTTTTATGTAACCAAAAAGTCTTAGAATAAATAAATAATCTTGTTTTTGTAATTACAGTAAAACACTTTTTTCTACAATTTTCATACTGTAAATCACGTAAAGCAGAAACAAATCTGGCAACACTGTTAGCAAATTAACCGTAAGCTTCCCGCTGAGCGCCCGCTGCGCGGATTATTGCGAGGAGAGCAACACTCAGAGGTTACCACTTACTCGTATTTTCATATATGTGTAAAGTAAATATATATTTAAACGTACCCTTTGCTCCGGCGGCGCCACCACGACTCCTATTTTTGCCTTATAACAGTGTTAAGCGCTGCTGTGTTTTGGTCTGAATAGTGTGGTAAAGGAGATATAGTTATTCGAGGCGTTCTAACTTAGTCCTTACGCGGAGCAGCGCACCTGTAGTCGACCTCAGGAAGGATTGTGATGCATGTTCGTTTGTTACTTTTATAAAACCAAAAAAGTACCTAATACTGACTTATATAACATATAATTATCTTATACGTATACGTTTGATTGTTTAGAAATAACATCAATTAAATTGAATGATACATGATATGACAATCGGTTTTATCAAGTACGGGAAACCTTTTAAAAGCTTCGTCCTGAAATTTGTTAAGGATATTAACGAGGTGGTAGGACGTAGGTACTACAAATTAGGTAGTCACAGGTACTAATACGTAAAAAAGGCTTATTGTGAGGGAAAAAGGTCTTCCAGTTCTTATTTTGATTGATTTGATATGTAAAAACGGATTGTGTTAAAATTAATGAAAAAAATATACTAGGTAAGATTTTTTTAACTCTGTCAAATGCCAGTATTGTACAAAAAATACATATAACGCAAACCAAAAAACAAATCAGCATACTGGCAACAGTTTCAGCAAATTAACTGTAGCCGCCCGCTGCGTCCCCGCTGCGTCTCCGCTACGGGATTACCACGCCGAGAGCAACACTCAACAACGTGATTCAGTGCACTTGTAAAAGATTTTGCCTTTAATAGAATTTAATTTTGTCATTATAATTTTTTCAAAGTAATTTCTTTCATTAAGGATTCAATATAATAATTAAAAGGTTGTAAAAACTTTTGTAGTTCGACTTCGGCGGCACCGCCGCCACACCTATCTCTGCCTTATAACAGTGTTAAACGCTGCCGTGCTCTGGTCTGAAGGGTGTGGTGAGGAAGATATACTTATCCGAGGCGTTCAAACTTAGTCTTCAGGGGTAGCAACGAATTTGTGGCCGATCTCAAGTTGGACTGTGATATTATCTGAAAAATTAATTTAAATTAACTGGAC
>DWNY01000959.1:0-13921 GCA_018250635.1 Telegonus apastus | reverse complement strand
ATGGAAAAACTCGCTTCTGTTAGTTGGTGAGAGTTGGTGAGTACTTATAAATGGGAGAAATATTTTTTCTTGGATTGAAAATTTACCTTAAATGAACTTTATAGCTACGTAACTTATGACGATGTTACACGTATTGAGATACGTGACTACTAAGTTCTGTAATTAATAACTGAAAAATCACTTGTAAACTTTAAATATGTACCAAGCAACCTTACAATTAGTATTATTCAATATTAATGTTTCCTGTTTCACAATGAGTAGCGCCGACAGAAGAGATTACGCAAATGAGGAAATTACTATTGCAAATCCGAAACCCTTCGCTCCCAACAACACAATCCGCTTTGAATACATAATATTTGACTCTTACATTATGACTTAAACGCGTTGTATGGGATCGCACCACATTAGGTTACAATTAATGATATAATTTTCTTCATTTTTTTACTTAAAACGCTAAATATTCAAACTAAATAATTGTTGTTAATATCAATACCCATACCTACTACTGGCTCTTTGGACGTAATTATTCTCGTCATTATTATATCTATTAGTTTCATTGAATAAAAATCACTTAACACTAGTATACCTATTAATAAAACAGGTAAAAGGAACTTTGTGCCTTTAACTTTTGCTGTTAACTTTGCACGCCTCTTCAAACATAAAGTTTAAACTTAAACTTAGTGTAAAACTTTAGGATACGGCGTCATCATAATGGTAGGGGACATCAACGAAGTGCTCATGCCTTCTGAAAATAATATTTTGGAAGGTACATAAGTTCATATTGAAGCATATTTTTGTAGATATCATAATCATAATGATTATAATAAAAGTATCATGTATCCTAATGTTGGGTACAACTACTTGTCATTAACATCGTATTAAATTGAAGTTGATCTACTGCTCAACTTTATATGAATAGAAAATCGAAATATGATATTTCTCTATTTAGATCGCAGCTTGTACTCGATATATAGATAGACAACAAAAATTTTAAAGATTTAATTGAAATGAAAAGCAGAGAAACATGTTATACGAATAAAATGTAGATTTCCAGACAAAAAGTAAAGTAAAAAAACTAGGATTACTTTTCGTAGGGTAGTTTTATCTTTTAACAGCATGTTAGAAATACAGCTTAAACTGTACCCACATGTACATATGTATGTCTAAGGAAGTTTAGTGAAAAGTAAAACCTTAGTTAAAACTTTGCCAGTGCCGCCGTTACCAGTATATTGTCCCTCGACGCTCAATCGTCGAAGAAGAAAAATAGGCAAAAAATGCTTTATTTGCGTCAGATGCAACACATAGTATAATATATGATGCAAAGATTCTTTGTAAATTAAAAAGTGCTCCAAATCATTAACAAAAATATATCAATTAATGCGGGAATCAATGTTCGATTGTATAAATTTAACCAAATGAGATTCAGAATTCAACTTTAGTGTGATGTTGTCAATGTTTTCGAATCAAAAATATATATATTTTTAATTAATATTCTAAGACCATGAAATAGTGCATCAATATTAGGTGAACATTACTTTCTATGTTAGTATTAATTTTTACATCCAGATCCAAAATCAAAGGAATAAACGTTCTAACGTCCATGTCATGCTAAGTCCTGATCCTTTTATGAATGTTCAAAATATATGAACTTATACTGGTATATTAAATCAGAACTGAAGTTCTTATTAGTCTACTTATTAAATTAAGCTGAAAGACTTATGATTTTAAAACTTAAGTAGAAAACAGTTTTTTAAAAATAAATTGGACATACATAGTTAACAAAATTGTGACGTCAACCTAAATTTGTGTATACAAAGGCGTTCAGAAGAAATATTCGAGTTACGTCACTTTGCTCGCTTTAACCTCTGCTAACAACGTGTCGGATAAAGTCAAAAGGAGATTAGCAAAATAAACTTCAAAGCATCGTCCCGCTGTATTTTTTATGTAACGTTGTAAAGATTGTAGCAACACCGAAACGAAAATGAGAGCACAAATTGTACAAAAGGAAATTCGTTGCGAATTTTTTCTCGTTATTACACTTTTTGTTGTTGTTCGCTGCTCTACGCTCAAGTACCCAATATTGACTTAGCCCACTTTGTTTATAAACGAGCTTAGGGGCTCAAGCTGCACGGAAATACTTCCGTAGCTCAGTCGCTAGTTCCATATCCTGTGCCGCACTCCTGTATAGGAATATAGGGTACATATCATAAGAACTAAAATATGTATAACACGTGTACATCATTATGTATCTTTAGAGAACAACAAACTATTATATGATGAAACATACAATGAAATATTAATGACTCTCTGCTCTGTGGCATACACCTTTTATAAATATCCCAGAATACTTTATTAAGCACACAATTAACTGTGCATGCGAAGTTGAATTTGGGAGTAGCAGCGAAAGGGAATCGGTAATGGGCTACGAAGGAAACGCCGCAAGTTAGTTGGATTACGAGCGGAGAATCTCTACAGATGTCAACTCCGGGATTTAAGTTGTCGGTGAACGACGCGTTTCGGGAAAAATGTAACGGTCGCTCGAATTCTCGCATCTCGGATATACTGGGAGCTCGGGTCCCGTGTCGGGTGCGGGGCTCGGACGCGGGCCTGCACCGATAGGGTTGTTCACATTCTTATTTTTTCAGATTAGTGAAAAGTTTCAATTAGTTGGTGAATAGTGTGATGCAGGGACTTTGAAATATAATTTTGGTATAAAAAATTGCGTATGAAAATTGCTTATCAGTCCAAAAGTAAAATTCGTCGTAGAGCTTTGAAAAGTGATCCGGAGAGCTGTGAAAACAATATCCTTTGTGCGCGCAACAAGATGCCGGGTAATTGAGTCCCGTTGAGCGGCCACCATCGTTTTGTTAATTGAAACCCTATTGTGCATGGACAAAGTGCATTTCGGTGGACGCCGAGCGATGGCTGCCGGGCGAGCGGTGTACGGGAGGTTTTAGTTAATCCGAGCATTGGCGACGTTTCAATGTCTAGCTGTTATATTCCCCGCAGGTGTGGAAATATTTAAACAGCTCGTTTTCTCCCTAATGCTGTTTGCTTCAAGTTTGTTTATGGGCAACCTGTTCTTAACTGTCCTGTGTCACTGCAATTTCGAATGCATGCTGTAGAACAAGATTTTAATTTTTAATACATCTTCAGGGTCCATTGGCATTGACCATTTCTTTTATTAAATGAAAGGAGTACCTACTACTACGTTATATAGGAAGGCGGAAAACTACGTGCATATAAGTAAGCTGAAGTATTAGGAATTATTTATAAAATAAATGAGATTAATTAACATGCTACAATATAAACGTAATATCATTAAAAACTATGAAGGAATCTTATATTTAAAGCTGTGGAAGTACAATTATGAATGACATTTTCTTGTGATGTAACAAAAATAAACAGTCACGAGATATGAAACAAACCGTAATTTAAAAATTTTAATTTTGAACCGCACACGACGTAAGAGTGAATTGCGCCTGAATGTAAAAGATTTTCTTTTCGCAGCCGGTTAGTGAAAGCGCGTCCTTGCGGGGTAAAGTAGCGCGATTTTAAAATATGTCGCGAGCTCTTGTCGCCCCATGGTCGAGGGGAGGTATGTGTGTGCGGTCAGGGAAAGGGGGGATTCATATTTTCTTTATGCCTACACGCCAGCGTGCTACTTCGTATTTGCAGAAAGCAAATCCTTGTAGAATTGTCCTTCGCGATATTTTTAGTTCAATTAATATTGTTGCCAATACGAATCTAAAAAGTTCAAACTTCGTCGTCTAATTACACGGCCAATTTCCCAGCTCCACGATCTGATACTGAAGATTATCCAGGACTATATTCTTTGTTAAAACAAACCATACGAGCCCAAACTCCATGGGGTTATATCGTTTAATTATTGAGTTCCTATAGTCATCTTCAAAGTCCATCATCAGATCAGGTCTTTATTATAATAAAATTGTATGGTCATCTGATTTACATGAGTATGCAAAATTTCAGCTCAATCGGATAACGGGTAGTTAGTTAAATTTAAGTTGCAAAATTCCAAGACACACATACATAGCAAGTTAAATAAAAGTTTTTATTTAAGAACAAATGATACATTATATTCGAATTTTCGTTTATTAAGAAATAGAATTTATCGAGCGTTGAGATGGAAAAATTTATACCTGATCGAATTGGCGATAATATAAGTAGAGTCGTGGATCTCTTCGATAAGATTTTTAGATGAACTTATCGATTGCTATCTTAATCGCTTGCTTTTTAACGATAGAAATGTTTTTTAACGATAACATACGACTACGGCGAACAATTGGCTAAACACAATTAAATAACTCTTGCAGAGCGGCAAAGTTTCTTCTATATAATGAAATTAAGCTTTAGCTAAATAACTGTACGATATTTTAATATAGTCCAATTCCATTCGTTTCAGATTTAGTTCCATTAGTAATAGTGAGATCCTATTAATTAACTACAAAAGTGACGATCTTTTAATGGAGATCACAGTGAGAGTGGTAGCTTATAGGTCGGGATAAAGTTAGCGTTGCTTATGATACGATAACACTTGCGTCACGAACGTCGACTTTCGCGAATTTTCTTGATTCAGCTGCAAGCAAGGAAATAGAGGTTCTCTTATCAGATAATTTTAAAATCTTTAATTGGAAACTGAATTTGCAACTACAATAAAATACCGGACAATATCACGAATCTCAAAGAAAGAAACTAAACTGGTCATTAAACAAATGCTGAGTATAAAAGCGTACCATAAAACAAGTGATTATTTGACCGATAACACTGTGTGGTCTCATTTAGCTCAAGCTCCACATGCTCCATTAGCACAATGTCACATTGTATATAAAACCTTTTTATTGAAAGATGTGTGTTATGGAGTTTCTTTTACCGCTTCTTTTTTTCATAACTAAACACCTTGCGATGCAGTGATAATTTAGTTTAAATTAAAATTTAAAAAATAATTCTTGAAGGATCTATTTCGAATAAAAGATTTTTGATTTTTTATCGATAGGCAATAAGGATTACTGACAGTTAATTATATTGTTATTGCTACCAGTAGCCGAGCGCGTTTTAAGTAATTATCATTCAAATATTTACACAGATAAGAACGAATCGTAACATCAATCATCGAGTGAACAATTGTTTGTCTTAAAAAGTAAACACGTACTTAGGTATTCGGTATATTGTAGGTATAATAATGTTACCATTCCCAAAGCGAAAAATCAATAATCGTTAAAAATCTAATTTATTATGATCCATTTAATGATAATAACACCTACCTATACATGGGCGATGTATGTGTTTTATAGGTATAACATAATATATTACGTAGACATATTTAATGCCCATGTGAATAAATTAATAGATTACAGTCGCGTGGATTCCTTGTAGCCGATAGGTATTTTATCGATCGTAATTAATAAATATGTGTATGATAAGTTTCGATATTACGTGATAACTGGATAATAAATAATTAAATACATATATTGATTTCTTAAACAGATTACGACAAAAAAATAGTTCATAGAGTGTGCCTAAAATTGTAGCTACAAGATCTGATAATCACTTGATAGCCTTAAGCGACTTCCGAAAAGGAAGCGTTTGCAATTCGTCCGAATCTTTTTTATTTATCTTCTCCTAGGTTTTACTCGATTTTTTCTTTTGTTTCAAAGGGTACACTATCCAAGCGGTCCCATAAGATAATTGAGCTTCAACTTCTTAATCGTAATGACTATTATGATTAGTAAGCGCGGACATACGAAAATCAAATCAAGGTCAAATTTTCCATAAATTTTACCTTCATTTGAGAATATTAAGCAGAGATATAAGATGGAAAAATTGACTTTCGACTCTTCAACCCTGATGATGCAGGAGTACTTCCAGACTGAGCCATAGGGGTTGGGCATTTGGTGCTTACGGATGTTCCTTGCAATACCTTACGGATATACCTTTGCTAAGAACTTGTTTTCAAAAGTTTTGTAAATCAGATCTTAGAAGCCTGATATTACGTGCGTAGGGCGTACGTTACGTAGGGCGTACGGAGTGAAAATCCGCTGTTGATGAATTTCGAGCTTTTCATACTTAATGACAAAATTGCATTTAAATGATTTTTTTTTCTGATATCACCCGTTCAAGGAAAGAGTGATGATTTTTTTCAAAAGGCGATGTGAAAACAACATTAACCCTGTTAATAAATTATGTGTATACGGAAATCGTATCGCCTATTTATTTTCGACTGGAGTCGATCGCTCTCATAACCTCTACGTTAAGAAGGACATTATAACGCGTCAAGTATCAGTGTAGATCGTCTTGTTGGCATACCCAACTGATACTGCAATGACTATGCAACATAGTCGACATCCGTTTCTTACACGGCTGTCCGCTGCCTATCATTCAGCATTATCGTGATCTTTTTGTACTTAGACGAAGCAAATCAACTGTTATCGATCGGTTGAATTGATGACGAGAGGATTATGTGTTTTATCTATTTTTTAATCTATAATTAATTAATTATTGAGTAATATTTGCACAATGAAGATTAAAGTATAAGAAATATACTCGTAATTAGGTTCTTTATGTGGAATTCAAGTTATTTTAACATGACAATTTTTATTTTTAAGTTCGAAATAGACATGATTAGCTTAAATAGAACATTTGAAATATGTGTCAGTTATTATAAAGATCTTAATCCTCCAACCTCAATGATTACAAAACTTTTAGATTATCCTCGTTTTTAATGTTAACTGTAATGTATTCGGTGTTAAATGTTAACGGTTTGTATTTTAAAATCACAATTATTAAAATCTTACGTTGGACGAGACTGTGCAACAGATGTCTTTCCGAATCAAATCGACACTTGCTTGGAACGAGGGTGATTAAAGGATTTCGCGGGCATTAGCGCCAGCTGACGGCCGTCAGAGGGCAGCGCGGGCCGATATCGATTCAGCTTTAATCGCAACAACCGCACTGATGGGCCCAATTTATTCTCGTTGCATCGGTGCTAATTCCGCAGGCAGATTGCCAGCGCCGTGCCTTCTGATGTCGTCAATTACTCGATCCATCAGTGCGGCATCGCGCCGTGCGGCCGCGCCGAGCCCATAATCTCGCAAATGCTCTACACCAGCTTACACGTGACTGCGAAATTAATGGTCGCATGCTGTCAGTTAGCTCGCACTACGATTCACTAGACGAGCGCTCGCACAATAAATAGACAATTGGGCACGAAGGTCGAGTTAAATGATCGGTTCAATTCCAAAACTATTGTAATGAATTCTTAGGAAAGAAGTGCAGGTGTGAAGGGAAATATGATGAGAGTTAAATATAATCATGAATTCCCGAAGCTACAAGAAATACCCGTTCAATGATGTTTAAAACAACTATCAAGCACAATTCGTTTAGAATAACAATTATGCGACTTTGTTTTTATTGACCACAAAAAATTTAATCGATCGATTTTTTTACGCAATCGATGTAGAAACTTCAGAATGTTACCTCTTTTTAAGAATTAAAATAATTGTTGATGATTTGTTTTTAAGATATAAATATTTGTGTTGCAGATGCAAGTGGGTGTATAATGTGACTGAATATAACAACCAGTGACAGTGCAGTGCGGTGATGAGTGTCCAGTGACGTTGGACCGAGTGATGTGCGTGACGCAGCTGTGACGCAGCGGTGACGCAGCGGCTCGCCATGGCCGACGACAACACCATCATCGAGGGCACCGTCAAGTTCCGCGATGGAAAGAAGGTAAGGTCCCGTAACTTAAATCAAAACTCAAATTACAGGAAGTTTGATTTTCGTAACGTTAAGCGCTGGTGTGTTCTGATTGAAGAGAGTAGTGTGTGTATCATCAATACTTACACGAAATTTTCAAATCTAGTCCATCTATCCATCCATCTCCAAAACAGTTACTATTAAAATGTAACCACCTGGTCCGGTGGTCTGGTGACTCCGGAGGCACCACTCCCATATCTATTTCTGCCTCCTAACGACAGTGTTAAGCGCTGCTGTGTTATGGACTGAGTAGTGGTGTGCTAAGGGAGACATACTCAGGCCGACAGACCGAGGCGTCACTCTCGGGGGAGCAACACATTCGTGACCAACATCCAATAAGACTGTCTTGTCTGATGTTGATTACAAATTTCCTTGGGCGGCAGTGGGCACTTACCATCAGGTGGACTGTATGCTCGTTTGTTACTTCCGTAGAATAAATAAAAAAGACTGCATATCTTCTACTTAAATTAGATACTTAAAGTAGAATATCATTGATATATATGTATATAATGGTCAGTTAAAACAACGTAGTGTACTTAAAGTAATTGTATCGGTTGTCCGCAGTGGAAGTCGCGGTGGTGCGTGATGCGGAAGCTGTCGCCGGTGGCGGGTGAGTGGCGGCTCTAACTGTTGCAACTAATCTCTGCCGGTGACTAATTGCTGTATTCTACTCAGTAACATATTCCAGTGGACGTTGGATGCCACTCGTTTGGGTCATGATATATGAGTGTTGCGTGTTTTATCGTTTAATAAACGTATCTCAGCCCATAGACGGCGCTGTACAGCAATACTACCCGTGCGCGATTACATGAGATCTAAGCGTCGCCAAGAGACGTCAACAAAACGTTTGTATAGTATTAAGGAAAAACTACTTTCAGATGCTTAGTAGGCTCTAAATAAAATATTAACAACATTATAACTCTATTTAAAGTAAGTTATTAAATCTTGTATATTAAAGTATATAGTGAACTATGAACTTGAGTTATCGCACACGCGTTGTATATAGTAGGTAGTGTCATTTAGCTGTATATTATTAATTAATCGATTAAAATTAGATCCAAAATAGGGTTCTGCTTTGGAAGATCTCTGATGACGTCTCTATTGAGTCAGTTGCCGCAGTGGGTGTTGATATTACACAGGAAGACGCTGCTGCCTATCTCCGGGGGTTCGTCCCTTGGTTGCTTCCTGCGACATCCATGGGAGGAGAAAGTTGATTTTGCAAAACTGACGCCACACGGCACTTAGATAACCATAAGCATGGTTCTACAATTACGGAAAGTAAGATAAAATTTAGATCACCGTCAAATAAATAGTTATCACACATGTTCGTTGCAACCAATCCGAAACTCGCTATTCCACAGCGCCCGAGTGATTCACGGCTATTATATGCATTTAAGCTAGTTTATACTATTAAATGAACTGCATTGTATTTGCCGGATCCATGTGAAGTGTTCGCACAAACAGAAGCAGGTGTCGTGTTATCGCCCTCCTCACCCCCATACCCACCACTCACACACCAAGAACACAGCGGCATGTTTGCTGGATAACGAATTGGACGATAAGATGCGAACTACAGTTTATGTGATACGAGTAAATGCATCTGCGATAGACAATGTTTATATTGAAGTCGGTGACACTCGATACGATTTATCAAAAATTTATCATTCTTTCATTTGCAAAACAACGAATATCTAAAGGTAGTGTTCAATGTTTTTATCCGACCGCCTCAGAAGGAGGGTAATGTGTTTTGGACGTATGTGTATGCATATCCAAATTTTTAGTATGACAAATTCAACGACACCTCATATTCTGTATTTAGTCAAAATCCATCAGTCAAGTCATTCGCGATATATGTACATAGTGTGTGCCAAAAAATGGACTTACTGTATGTAACTGTTGACTTACTGTATGTAAGACCATTTTTGTTTGAAAAAAATTAACAAAACAAAAAAGTTTGATTGTACCACAAAATCATTTACCCTAATTGCATTAAAAAAATGCAAATTCCATGAACAATATGACTGCAGGTAATCTAATTAATTACGTTAATTATTCTCAAGGGCTGATTATACACATTGATTCCTATTTAAATAATACTATGTGTCGTTGCGGGGAGTGTAAGCACAGTTTGGTAGTTTAGATTCACTCGTTCGATCGGATTATTATCCGTACGTTATATTTGAACACGGTCAAATTGCACGACAGTAGATAAAAACGATTGATTTAAATAAAAGGTCGCACTTTACAACTGATAAGTAATCTAACGAAAATAAATTATCTGATTACACGTATCAGAGCAATATTGATAAAGTTTAAAACATTTAATAATAGGTTGACCATAAAGCGGATTAACACAAGTAACGACCTTGAACATTAGTGTTAAGCTACACTATAAAAATATTTGAATTTTACTTTTGAAAAACGTAATATAAACTTCTTTCGCGCTATCATGCACTTGCGCTATGCCATTAGAAATATGTATTGGTATTGCCATTACTATTATTTTAATTAATGAACACGAGTTTATAGAAAATAGAAAAAATACTCACGTAGTCAAACATTGATCGAGGGCAATTGTAAATATACCTAAGAGCGCTGCGGCGATAAGATACGATATTGATCCAATTTTTATCACATGGATTTTGAATTCAATATCAAGGTCAATCATCAATTTATTATTATAATTTATTACATAAATATTTGAATATACTGCGTCAAATGAAAAATAATTTAAAGAAATATAACTCTGATGGTAAAATGAATATTCAA
This sequence comes from Telegonus apastus, assembly GCA_018250635.1. Taxonomy (NCBI): domain Eukaryota; kingdom Metazoa; phylum Arthropoda; class Insecta; order Lepidoptera; family Hesperiidae; genus Telegonus; species Telegonus apastus. The sequence goes on along the minus strand of DWNY01000959.1, from coordinate 3,376 downwards.
ATCAAATGATAGCAGAGATAATAAAAACGATATTATAACTATTGCGATAGTTCCAGAAAGACATAAACAAAAACAAGAGGTATGTAACTAATTCATTAGAATCTCGAAGGAAACTGCTGATTTTCTCGGTGGAATACAAAACGAAGCTGATAAAATATTTATATGAATGGTAATAAAATAGGTCTCCGAGCACACGTCAAGACAACTTTGGAGAGAACGTCAAAGAGAGAGTTGCGGAGGATGTGTGGTGACGTAGATACTGAATTTTAACTTACCTTGGAAGTTTGAGGCTCCGATATTATTCAAGTTGGTCGCCAAGAGCTGCCGCCTTCGCCTATTCTGGAATTTAAACCATTTCTGAGTTATTTAATACAAGAGGACCTAGTGTAGTTTGTTTTAGCCATTTGCTCAAATAAATAAAATATGTCATCAAATTTAAAAAAATGTTAATGTCGAAAAAGACTAAGCATATAAAAACATACTCTAATAAACAAAAAAAAAAAACCTACTATATTATACATTTCAAAACAGATAATTTAAATATCTAAATAGAAATACAGCTAAAGTTAAATAACAACTCTTCTTGGTAAATCTTCGTTTAATCTGTTAAAGTTTACTTTTTTACATTCATGGCTATCACTAACAATCGCAATGCAAGATCATAACAAAACATAGCTAATTAGTAATAATGTGGTATTTTTAGGAGACAACATTTTTGATCTAAAACATGAAGTCTCAGTTTTATCCTCGTTGTGTTTAAAGGCAGCAGCGTAATAAATTTGAATACGTACCGAAACCCGATCTCTGTTCTCTACTACAAGTAGAGCATGAAGAAAAGACTACTAAAATTTTAAGTAGAAAATCTGGTGGCATTAATAATGTTGTCGCAAGGTATCGAGGATAGCGCCTCGCAAGCCGCTTATACTCAAAGCTAACACGCCACCCACGCTACCGCCGCAGCGGGCTTTGAGGAAACAGTTAACTGAAGCAACTCTTTCAAAGTCTGAGTTTCTTAATCTTAAGGACAATTTTATGTACTAAGAATTACTTAGCATTTGTCTATAATATTTAATGTGGTATGTTGCAGACGTACCTACTATTATCACATAAGTACACGAATGAAAGACTGAAAGAGAACTTTTTATTTGCTTCATCCCAATATTACTATAACGTTTATCAGGTTGCACAAGAGTATGATTAGACTAGAAAAGGGTGTAGTCTTGGGTTACTTTCAATGAGGTGATCATCTTAGTCCCCAGAAGTTGCCCAAAATCCCAGTTGTATAAGAAGTTCGCTAAAGATGTCCCTATATGTTCCCTATATGTTTGCATAAAAATCTTATTATATACAGACAATATTATATTATTTCCCTGTATCATTTTTATTCTAACGTCGATGAAATTAAATTAACAAATAATATCAAGATCAACTATTGGCGTCGACGTGAACGTATATTTACAAAGCGCCTACAGATTTCCTTTGCTCGCTTATATAAGTAGAAAGACGCTAGAAATTCCAGCTTTAAAACATTTTTGAGAAAAGCTGCCGTAGATTGTGAGTATATTGTGTGTACATTTCCGCTGAGCAGGGCTGAGCGACTGTGCAGCTGCAGACTGCCAGCGGTCCTAATTGGGCTCCTTTCTGACAGTTATCCTCTTCTCTAGATACACACTATGTTTTTTTCTCTCTCTGAACTAACACTTTACGAATTTGTTTCAGTCAAAGATTATAGTCTACTGTGACACATACTTTTCACCTCAAAAACGCACAATTCCCACGGAATAGCTTATCCTACAGGATAAACGAATCTAAACGAATATTTAAGTTAACTGTAAAGTTTAACTTTGTGGAGATATTTTTAAAACGACAGAAATTTGTAAAAACGAAAATTAATGTCTTTTTCACCTAATTCTATTTCTATAAGTGCCGCTAAAAGCAAACCTTTCCATTTTTTTCTAAATAAATTAATTGATTCATAAAAAAAAAAAAAAATGTCTTGTTTAAACAAGTCATTTCTGTTGAAAATTACCTATAAATATTAAAATCTTACTTTAGTGATCTAAATCATCCTAAAAATATACTCCAAGGTGTCATGATCACTAAACTTATCTTTTTCGATTGATGTTTCGTTTCAAACTCCATTTTAAAAAGACTTGTAGCAAATTTAATAAATAATTATCATAACTGGAGTAAAGATAACTTGAGTAACGCCGTCTAAGGTAGCGATAACACGATCTGATTTACATAAATATCTGGAGGGTGCTGAATTTGAATAGAGGCAAGTGTGGCGGCAGGTGTCGCTAGTGTCGGCGCGAGCAACGAAGGGCTGTGAGGGCTTTTGAGAATCAGCTAACACCACTCTTGTTAAAACTATGGCTAAGCCCTTTTTATTAAATTTTATACACATCTTGTAAGTAGGAAACAGAGCTCGACGTTCTTTGAATACAAACAATATAATTGAATTAATATGTGCTCCTATTCGCCTTAATCGTGCTTATAAACCATATTTAATTACTGATGTATTATTTATGTCCTTTATAACTAGACGTAAAGTTACCTTTTCTTGCAGTGAACAAAAGATTTTGCTTTCTTAAAATGTGGAGAAATTTCACGGAAATACTTACTGGATGTTCTCTGAAGATTTTTGTGCCCGTTACAACTTTATCTCGTGCAAAGCCGTTATCTTCTTTTGAAACATTCCTTTCTGTAAAATAAAGGATAGTTGCTGAATAGAACATTGTTCTTGTAGCTGCAATGTAATCGCAATATTCTGTGATAACACAAGTATTAGTAGTATTATTAATATTTTAGTATATTTATACAGCTGTCGGAAATATCCATTCGTTGACGTTGATAGTTAGGGAGAAGAAGCATTATGGGTGAAATTGAAAGAATCAGGTATCAAGTAATCAGTAAGCAAGACACGCACGGCCCTCGAGAACACACGCACAGCGCGGGAAGGGTCCTCGTGATTGTCGCCGCAAACAAAATATCAAGCTTTAGGCGACTTATTTTATAGCACTACTTTCTTGAAGTTATAAGCAATATTCTCTTGTAATATTGCATGTAGTATTTATGTACCATGTGACATATCTTTCATTGCTATGAATATATTTCACTGTAGCTACAGTATGTTTCTTTTAGATTTTGTGCAAAATAGCTTGTACGATTTTCTCATATATTTAATTGTGTTTCAACAATATCGAAACAAATAGTAACTAAACTTGTCAGATTGCGAGTCAAGGTCAGCAAAAGACCGCGCGTGTTTCAGCTCCGTCCGGTGCATTGTTAGCGCGATACCGGCCGGCACGCGACTCCCCGGGGAGGGGGTACCGGCTCCCCCTTGCATGCCGCGTCCAGGAACGGCGGGGGGAGG